>QVTF01008495.1:15000-20000 GCA_003573665.1 Oxygymnocypris stewartii | reverse complement strand
CGGCTTCAGAGCGCGTTTCGCGAGTCAATTGGTTCAGTTCGGGGCTTTAGAGCGCGTTTCGCGAGTCAATTGGTTCAGTTCGGGACTTCAGAGCGCGTTTCGCGAGTCAATTGGTTCAGTTCGGGGCTTCAGAGCGCGTTTCGCGAGTCAATTGGTTCAGTTCGGGACTTCAGAGCGCGTTTCGCGAGTCATTTGGTTCAGTTCGGGGCTTCAGAGCGCGTTTCGCGAGTCATTTGGTTCAGTTCGGGGCTTCAGAGCGCGTTTCGCGAGTCAATTGATTCAGTTCGGGGCTTCAGAGCGCGTTTCGCGAGTCAATTGATTCAGTTCGGGGCTTCAGAGCGCGTTTCGCGAGTCAATTGATTCAGTTCGGGGCTTCAGAGCGCGTTTCGCGAGTCAATTGGTTCAAGTTCGGGGCTTCAGAGCGCGTTTCGCGAGTCATTTGGTTCAGTTCGGGGCTTCAGAGCGCGTTTCGCGAGTCAATTGATTCAGTTCGGGGATTCAGAGCGCGTTTCGCGAGTCCAATTGATTCAGTTCGGGCTTCAGAGCGCGTTTCGCGAGTCAATTGATTCAGTCGGGACTTCAGAGCGCGTTTCGCGAGTCATTTGGTTCAGTTCCGGGGCTTCAGAGCGCGTTTCGCGAGTCAATTGGTTCAGTTCGGGGCTTCAGAGCGCGTTTTTGCGAGTCATTTGGTTCAGTTCGGGGCTTCAGAGCGCGTTTCGCGACTCATTGATTCAGTTCGGGGCTTCAGAGCGCGTTTCGCGAGTCATTTGATTCAGTTCGGGGCTTCAGAGCGCGTTTCGCGAGTCAATTGGTTCCAGTCGGGGCTTCAGAGCGCGTTTCGCGACTCAATTGGTTCAGTTCGGGGCTTCAGAGCGCGTTTCGCGAGTCAATTGGTTCAGTTCGGGGCTTCAGAGCGCGTTTCGCGAGTCATTTGATTCAGTTCGGGGCTTCAGAGCGCGTTTCGCGAGTCAATTGATTCAGTTCGGGGCTTCAGAGCGCGTTTCGCGACTCAATTGGTTCAGTTCGCGGCTTCAGAGCGCGTTTCGCGACTCAATTGGTTCAGTTCGCGGCTTCAGAGCGCGTTTCGCGAGTCATTTGGTTCAGTTCGGGGATTCAGAGCGCGTTTTGCGAGTCATTTGGTTCAGTTCGGGGATTCAGAGCGCGTTTCGCGAGTCAATTGGTTCAGTTCGGGGCTTCAGAGCGCGTTTCGCGAGTCAATTGGTTCAGTTCGGGGCTTCAGAGCGCGTTTCGCGAGTCAATTGGTTCAGTTCGGGGCTTCAGAGCGCGTTTCTCGAGTCAATTGGTTCAGTTCGGGGCTTCAGAGCGCGTTTCGCGAGTCAATTGGTTCAGTTCGGGGCTTCAGAGCGCGTTTCGCGAGTCAATTGGTTCAGTTCGGGGCTTCAGAGCGCGTTTCGCGAGTCAATTGGTTCAGTTCGGGGCTTCAGAGCGCGTTTCTCGAGTCAATTGGTTCAGTTCGGGGCTTCAGAGCGCGTTTCGCGAGTCAATCGGTTCAGTTCGGGGCTTCAGAGCGCGTTTCGCGAGTCAATTGGTTCAGTTCGGGGCTTCAGAGCGCGTTTCTCGAGTCAATCGGTTCAGTTCGGGGCTTCAGAGCGCGTTTCGCGAGTCAATTGGTTCAGTTCGGGGCTTCAGAGCGCGTTTCGCGAGTCAATTGGTTCAGTTCGGGGCTTCAGAGCGCTGTGACGTCTGTTTTTATATTGTTTATCAACAGTATACATTTTTATATTGTTCAGATCAACTAGCCGAGTAGAGAGATATGAATGTTTATTCATAACCATACTGAAAATAAGTAAATATTGTTAGCTGATGCTAGCTGTCTAGCTAACAAGCTTGCTGGTGCTAAGTTGAGGAAATGTTTAGATATAAAGTCCAAATATCTTTATTCAGCCTCCTAGATAGATTCCATCTGAGGGAAAAAGAAAGGATGTGATGTTCAGAACATAACTACAGTAATTATCAGAGTGGGAAGTGATTATGCCCTCTGGGGGCATTGGGCCAGGGGTGTTTTTACACCACAGACAAAGTTTGAGAAGAAAAAAAATCATTATGAAAATATAATTATATTTTCCTTAAAATGTTCTTCCTAATTTCAGGCCTAATTCTCATGTCATGTATAACTGACGTTCTGCGTCAACAAGTTCTAAAACACTTTTTTCTTCCTGGTGAAGATTAGATGTGAAATCTGTTTTCTCTCAGGTACATGGCAGTGTAAGCTTCACAGTGAACATTACTACATCACTCTCATCAACGTAGTCCATATCAACAACATATATATCTTGACTCTATATAGTGGTTATTTTGGGAAAAACCCAGGTATTTTGGGCAGTAGGATTATAAAAATATGTGCTAATATAAAATTAAATAAAGTAGTCTATAAAATTGCAAAATAAATCTGTCTATCAGTACTTTTTTACTTAAGTACATAAAAAATTGAGTACTTTTGTACTTTCACTCGAGTAAAATTGAAAAAGCAGTACTTTTACTGGAGTAATATTTTATTATACGTATCTGTACTTTTACTCAAGTACTTGATCTGTGTACTTTGTCCACCACTGACACACACACACGCACACACACACACACAGACACACACACACTCACTCACTCTCAGGCACACACACATGCACACTCTTACACTCCCGTCTGTGATCCGATGTCTATCAGTGTGTGTTTGTGTGCGCAGGAGCTGCGTGGGCGTCTGCAGTCTGCGCAGTCTTCAGTGCAGCAGCTGCGCAGGCAGCATGGGGAGGCGGAGTCAGGCCGGCGGGAGGCGGAGCTCCGTTCGCAGATGCTGCAGGCCGAGAGAGACGAGGCTCAGAGAGAGAAAGAGAGCACTGTGAGAGAGAGACACCGACTGAGACAGGAGAGAGACGCACTGAGCAGGTGAGACGCGTCACACAGCCTGTCAATCACACAGAGTCATGTGACCAGTGACCAGACCTGTCTGTCTCTGTGTCAGCGAGAAGGACGCGGCGGATAAGACTGCGCAGGCGGCGCAGACGCAGACGCAGCTGCTGCAGCTGGAGTGTGATAGACTGCAGCTCGCCGTCACGTCTGCGCAGAGAGAGCGCGATCACGAGCGAGAGGAGAGAGACGCCGCCGCGCTGGAGACAGACCGAGCCCGAGCCGAGACGGACCGAACGTGAGTCACGTTAACTTCATTCAGTAGTTATGAAAAAATAACGCAATTCATGTATGTTAACGCACTGGCCACGCCCCCAGACCTGTACGTTTGGCCTATGTCCTTATTGAACTATGGCTTAATCCTGGTTTAACACAAGCCCTGTCTGTGAAACCGGGCCTATGTGCATTAAAGTTTGTGTTGAATCAAATCAAATATTGCTTTCTAAAGTCTACTTAATACTTTCTCATTTAACACAATAATAGCTTTAAATAATCGCTTTTATTTAAAACCCAAATTTTTACGATTAATTAATCGCCACACCATATATTTTATTAGATTACAATTTTGAAGTAGTCTGAACGAAGTGCGAGTGTGTGGCGTGTTACTAACGTGTGTGTGTGTCTCTGTGTGTGTGTGTGTCTCTGTGTGTGTGTGTCTCTGTGTGTGTGTGTGTGTCTCTGTGTGTGTGTGTGTGTGTCTGTCTGTGTCTGTGTGTGTGTGTTACTTACGTGTGTGTGTGTTACTGATGAGTGTGTGTGTGTGTGTGTGTGTGTGTGTGTGTGTGTGTTAGGGATGCACCGGTTGACCGGCCAAAGATCGGAACCGGCCGGTTTTTGCTTATAATGCGCGATCGGCAACCGGCCGGTTTTTGTCTTTTTTTCGGCCGATTTTTCCGAAAGTGCGAACATGTCATTTGTGTGGAAGACATTCGGCAGGAGCACAACAAACACAGAAAAACAGATACAATGAAGCGAACAGCCGTTGGTGTAACATTACTGGCACACAAATAAGAGCCGCTTTCCTTTGCTGCTCTAGCTGAAGTTGCTGAAGTTGCTTGAAGTTCGTTCATTTTGAACGAATCTTTAATGAGACTCGAGAAGAACGAGTCGTTTCGGGGAGTGATTCGTTCAGTCGCGCATGCGCACCATCCTAAAGGTTCTGTACTGGAATTAGTTCACCTGTTACGAGTATTCGGGTTTTTCGAGTCGTTCGTTCATCGCGTGACTAATGCAGTATGAGTCGGAAAGATAATTGATTAGTTCACTTTTTGAGTCTTCGGGTTTTTCGAGTCGTTCGTTCATCTTAAACGAGACTCAAAGGTCCGAGTCGGTAAAATGATCCGAACTTCCCATCACTAGAATTTGCGCGAGCGTATCTATCCACGCCCTGCACAAGAATAGACCGTGAACAGTTGTTCAGCGCAGCTTCTCACGTGTTGATGAGAAAAGAAACAGACCAACTTGTGACAAAGCTGAAATGCTACTTTTTGTAAAGAATAAAACGTTCAAACGTATAAACTTCAGTTCTGTACAAGATTATTATTTATATTTTACCTTAAAATTACATTGACTTAATTCGATTTAACAAGCACGAGCTGTAGCATCTTTGTTTTTGCTCGTTGCACTAAACATTATTTGATTTAACATTTTGGAATAATTTATTTATATAGCCTACTTTGGTTTTATTTAGTTTCACTGGTAAATACCTTTTTTCTTTACACCAATTTTAAAAATGACAACAAATGTTGATTAAGTAACATCTTTGTTTGGACTGTTGAATGTGTGTTGGTTGTGTTGTTTAGATTGTAACTATGCAAACGTTGCCTTTCATTTCAAATGGTTACTGTTAATGTTTTCATTTAAGGTAGTTTTATGTAGTTTCAACCCAATTTAAAAACTATCTTGGTCCATCTTCAACTGGGGTTGACCAGTTGAACATGAGAGGCAGAATTTGTAAAGATGCTTGTTTGTTTTTTCGAATAAAATATATTGATAGGCATTAAAATTTTGTTTAATATGCTATATCCATTAAAATAAAAGCTTAAGAATATTTTGAATTTTAAATAATTTTAATCAAA
>QVTF01008495.1:0-10000 GCA_003573665.1 Oxygymnocypris stewartii | reverse complement strand
ATGTGCCTGTTTTTTACAGTTAAACTCCAACAAAAGTCAAAACTGCGAGATATAAACTGTTCTCTAAAGTGACCGATATACAGTCGCTATTACACTAATCATTTTTTATATTTGCGCCATTAGTGAATAAAGCATCTCTTTCATCCCACGTCAATCCTCTGAATCTGACATAAAGTATTAAAATAATAACAATAGGAGTTGTTTAACACAGAGCGCGCGCATATTATAAATTACTTGCACCTTTATGAAACGCAGTAACATGCTGCCATGTGATCTTACGTAATTATACTAATCATTCGGTGAGGAAACGCATGCATTTTTTCAGATTTGTTGGCGTTATTTATTGCAGTATCGTGGATGGAAACACAGCTATTGTGTGTGTATGCCTGTTGGTTTATAATGGAAGTGTGTGTTGGGTAATCTGAAGACGATGTGTGTGTTATACACAGAGTGTTAATCTGCCTCTAGGCTGCGGTTGCGTCTCTAAACGCATGAAGTGCAGGAGCTGCGCAGCGACCTGCAGGACGCAGCCGGTGCATACGGCCGGGAGCTGCGCAGACGGCAGGAGAGCTGCGCAGACCTGCAGACGCGCGCAGACACGGCGCTCAGAGAGGTGTGTGTTTCATTCGTCAGCGTGCCTGAAGAGTAACACACCGCGCATGTGTAACTGTGCTCTTCCTCCTGTAGCTGGAGGAGTGTCGCGCGCTGCTGTCGGCTAGCGAGGAGAGCCGCGACAGCGTCAGACGAGAGATACTGGAGATGGAGAAACGCTCGTGCCAGATACGGGACGTGGGGGAGGGGCACAGGCGAGAGGGGGCGGAGCTACGGCACTCCCTCTGTGATGTCACCAAGGAGAGGGACGCTCTCAGCCAATCAAACGCGCAGCTGAGGGAAGCGCTGAGAGCAGCAGAAAGCGAGAGAATCAGGTGACCACGGAGGGATAAAGAGCGTTTATTTGTTGTGTGGCTGAAATGAAAAAAAAAAGAGATTTGCAGAAAGCAAATTCGGTAAAAAAAACTAAAGTAAAAAAAAACATCTGATTTACGAGATGAAAACTCCGCAAAGTCAGAATTATGAAATAAACTCATAAAACTCAAAAATATAAGTCATAATTATGAAATGAAAATTTGAAAGTCATAATTATGACTTATGTGTGTGTGTGTGCGCGCTCGTGTGTGTGTGTGTGTTTTCAGCATGAAGCGCGTGTGCGAGGAGAAGGAGCAGAGACTGTCTCTGCTGGATGAGAGTCTGGCGTCTGCGCAGAAGGAGGGGTCAGATCTGCGCAGCTGTCTGCGTGAGGTGGAGAGATCCAGACTGGAGGCGCGGAGGGAGCTGCAGGAGCTGCGCAGACAGGTCAGACTGAAGCACCGTGAACACGCGCACACACACACACACACAAGCGCACACTCATGCGCGCGCACACACTCACACAAACACGCGCAGACACACACACTCACTCACACACTCACTCACTCACACGCACTCACTCACTCTCACACACACACACACACACACACACACACACACACTCACAAACACTAACGCACACACGCACACTCATTCACACACACTCACACTAACGCACACACACACTAACGCACACACACACACACTAACGCACACACTCACTCACTCACTCACTCACACACACACTCACACACTAACGCACACACACACACACACACACACTCTCTCTCTCTCTCTCTCTGTCACACACACACACATACACACACACACACACTCATACACACACACACTCTCACAGCGAGCGTCTGACGTGTGTCTCTCTGTCGTCAGGTGAAGCTTCTGGACGTGGAGCGCGAGCAGAAGACCAAGCAGCTGTGTGAACTGCAGACGCGTCTGTCGCTGGACGAGCAGAAAGATGAGGAGCGCGCCAGAGAACTGATCTCGTTCAAACAGAGACTCGCCGAGACCGAAGCCAGCAGAAACTCTCTTCAGAAAGAGGTGAGAGCTCTGCACATCACGGGAGGAATGATGTCATCTGATTCATGCAACGCCCTTTTAGTGCCACGTTTAAAAAGATACGATTATGAGATTCGAAGAGAAGTCGTAATATTCTGAGAAAAAAGTTATAAAATTATGAGAATAAAGTCGAAAATACGAGAATTAAATCTATATATTTTGAGAATTGAAGTCAAGGTGAGGGGAATAAATTAATTGCAATACGAGAAAAAAAGTCTAAATATTACGAGAATAAATTTGTAGCAATATGAGAATAAAGTCTAAATATTACGAGAATAAATTTGTAGCAATACGAGAAAAAAGTCTAAATATTACAAGAATAAATTCGTAGCAATATAAGAATAAAGTCTAAATATTACAAGAATAAATTCGTAGCAAGAATAGTCAAAATATTATAAGAAAAAAGTCAATGTTTCGAGAATAGTCGAAATTACGAGAATAAAGTAAATAACCATTTGAGAAAAAAATCTATTGCGAGAATAAAATCGTAGCAATACGAGAATAAAGTTGAAATATTACAAGAAAAAAAGTCTAAATTATGAGAATAAAGTAGCAATACGAGAAATTGCTATGACCTTATTCTCGTATCTTTGACTTTTTTTCTTATAATATTGTGACTTTATTCTCGTATTGCTACAACTTTATTCTCGTAATTTTTACTTTTTTCTCATATTTCAACTTTATTCTCGTAATTTTTACTTTTTTCCTCATATTTCAAATTTATTATTTTTTCTCATATTTCAGCTTTATTCTCGTAATTTTTACTTTTTTCTCATATTTCAACTTTATTCTCGTAATTTTTACTTTTTTCCTCATATTTCAAATTTATTATTTTTTCTCATATTTCAACTTTATTCTCGTAATTTTTACTTTTTTCTCATATTTCAAATTTATTCTCGTAATTTTTACTTTTTTCTCATATTTCAACTTTATTCTCGTAATTTTTACCTTTTTCTCATATTTCAACTTTATTTTTTCTCATATTTCAACTTTATTCTCGTAATATTTACTTTTTCTCATATTTCAACTTTATTCTCGTAATTTTTACTTTTGTCTCATATTTCAACTTTATTCTCGTAATTTTTACTTTTTTCTCATATTTCAAATTTATTCTCGTAATTTTTACTTTTTCTCATATTTCAACTTTATTCTCGTAATTTTTACCTTTTTCTCATATTTCAACTTTATTTTTTCTCATATTTCAACTTTATTCTCGTAATATTGACTTTTTTGTCATATTTCAACTTTATTCTCGTAATTTTTACTTTTTTGTCATTTCAACTTTATTCTCGTAATTTTTACTTTTTTCTCATATTTCAACTTTATTCTCGTAATTTTTACTTTTGTCTCATATTTCAACTTTATTTTCGTCATAACTTTATTTTCAAAATATTTCGACTTTCTTGTCGAAACATTTCCAATTTATTCTCGTAATTTCGACTATTCTTATATTTTGACTTTATTCTCAAATTGCTGTTTTTTCTCGTGATATTACGACTTGAATCTCGTAAATTAGAATTATAAAAAAAATTTCATATGGCACTAAAACGGCGTCGTAGATTTATGTTAATGTAATAATCATTTAGTGGAGGTGTGGGGAAAAAAATAGTGAAATTCCAGTCTAGTTCCAGCTGCATCTATCAATTCGTATTAAATTGTATAAGTGCATAAAATATAATGTTTGACCTCCGTCTGTCTGTCTGTCTGTAGCTGTGCTCTCTACAGCGGCGTCTGAGCGACAGCGAGTCGTGTTGGCACAGTCGCGAGCGGGAGTTAACGTCGCAGCTGCAGGAGGCTCGCGGCTGCGAGAAGAAGCTTCAGGACGAGGCGCGTAACCTCTCGGTGCGCGCTCAGTCGGCCTGTGACGCGTCTGCGCAGACGCAGCTGCAGCTGAGCGAGGCGCAGGGCCGTCTGGCTGCGACGGAGGCGGAGCTATCGCGAGCGGAGGCGGGCCGCAGGGATCTGGAGTTCAGACTGTGCAGTCTGCAGTCGGCACTCACGCGGACGCTGGGCATCGGGGCCAGTGGGCGGAGCAGCAGCAGGGGGCGGAGCCCAGCAGGCTCCTCCCCTTCTTCTCTAACCTCAGGGATGATGTCTCGCCACCGGAGCGTGTCTCCGCTGCACTGCTCGCTATCGCCACTCAAAGGTCAGATTCGGTTTGAAGGAAGTCTGTGGACTGGAGTGGAAGCTCTGTGTTTGATTTCTCTTCTCTCTGTCAGACGTGGCAGGTAACGTGACTCCTGATAACACCGTGGTGTTGTGTCCGGTGTCTCCGGAGAGGACAGACACCCCGCTGCCCGTCGCCCCGCCGGAGCTGGACCCGGAAACCCTGCGCAGCGGCCTCAGAGACTTCGTACAGGAGCTGCGCGAGGCTCAGAGAGACCGAGTAACACGCTAAACTCACATCTGTTCACACCAACAGCCATAGCTATAACCAGAATTAACACGACGGCTATATCAATAACTGTAACTATTACGACAGCTATAACGATAGCCATAATTATGACTCGTTCTTCCCACTGGTCACTGTTTTCCGACTAACACTTTTTGATAGTGTGCACAGAGTGATAAAACGATGATGTGAATGTGTGCAGGATGAGGCGCGGGGTCACCTGGGGTCACTGCAGAGAGAACTGGAGGAAGTGATGGGAGAGAGAGACTCCGCCCACCAGCGTCTCATTCAGCTACACAGCACACTACAGGAGTGCCAAGAGGGTAACCTCCACTGCGCTTATATACAGCTAATCATGACAGACACCAGACATTTAAGGGTGTTTTTTTGCTTTATAAACAGTGTTGGGGAACGTTACTTTTAAGAGTGTAGGGTTACCCTAAACACCTCAATCGCTTAATCTGAGACATCTAGTCTTTGTGACAAAATGGTGGACAGCTCTCAGCTCACTCAGGGGGGCGTGGCTAAGGTAAGACAGACCTGTCAATCAACTATCGTGGGAGGGGCCTGTACAGAACTACATCATTCTGAATCTCAGAACAGCCTGATTTGAGAAAGAGGATTTTAAAATAGATAAAAAAAAAACACTGGGTGGATTTTTATCATATAGGATGGATGTGTACACACACTTCAAACACACATTAATGTTCAAACAACTTGAAAAGTGAATTTAGCATCCGATGACCCCTTTAAAAATGTAATCTGATTGTGTAACTCTCATTACTTGTATGTTTATAAATTATTTTTTCTGATTGAGAACGCCCACAAAGGGAGTGTGTGTCAGATTCAGCTGGTTTCTGGAGGCGCGTGTTGATTGTGTGTGTGTGTGTGTGTGTGTGTGTGTGTGTGTGTGTGTGTGTGTGTGTGTGTGTGTGTAGATAAGCGTACGGGGGCTGAGAAGCTGTCGGCGACTCAAGCTCTGCTGACGCAGCATGAAGAGTCTCTGCGGAGAGCAGACCGAGACCGACGAGTGCTTAACGAGCGAATCAAAGAGCTCGAGAGACTTTCGCTGAACACCGAGACTGAGCGCAAGCGTGTGGAGGTGCGTCTTATTCTATCTCAACTAACGCCATCTAGGGATGAGTGTAGTATCGATCCTGAAGTAGCAATAAATCACATTGTTTGACTAAAGTGACCGTAGTTTAACTATAGTATTTGTAGATTAAGTTAACATGTTTTTTGTGTAAACAAAACGCGGACGTGGCCCCCTGCAGGAGCAGTGCAGTAAGCTGCGTGCCGGCGAGGTGCGTCTGGAGGCGGAGCGTCGGCGTCTGCGCGAGGCTCTGGAGGCAGCCGAGGGGCGGGGCACACGGGTGGAGCTGGGGAGGCGGAGTCTAGAGGGAGAGCTGCAGAGACTGAGACTGAGTCTGGCCGAGAGAGAGACGGAGATCCAGACGACTCACGACCGGCACGGCAGCGCCACCAAACAGGTCACAATCTAGCACTGATTCCTGGCCCGCAGTGCGACCGCTGATTAACGCTCTGGTGTGTGTTTCAGGTGGCTGAGGGCGAAGCTCGCGTTGCGTCTCTACAGCGCGAGGTGGAGCGACTGACGGCGCTGTTGTCTAAAGCTCAGGACGGAGAAAGCGTTCAGAAGGAGCGAGTGCTCGCTCTCTCACAGAGCTTACAGGAAGCCACCGCCGCCCACAGCGCCACCCAGGGGCGCCTCGCCGCACTGCAGAAAACACTGGGACAGGCCGAGACCGAGCGCAGACAGCTGCAGGTGAGATCAACAAGCTGTTACGATAATGCTAATTACAATAACTATTACTATAACAATACCTATAACCATTATAACTATACAGATAACAATTACGATATCTAGAACTATAGTTACTATAAATATTGCGATATTAACTTTAATAAAAACTATAATAAATACATATTACATTAATTGTAAAAACTATAACAGTAACTAAAATTATTATAGTTATAACTATTACTGTAAATGTTATGATAGCTACAATTGTTACTATAACTAATATAACTATAACAATAACTATTATAGCTATACAGATAACTGTAACTATTATGATATCTATAACTATAGTTGCTATAAATATTGCGATAACTATTATGGTAACTTTAGCGTAATATGTATTTATTATAGTTTTTGTTAATTGTAATAACTATAACCGTACCTATAAAAATTATTATAGTTATAACTATTACTGTAACAGTAATAATTGCAATAGTTATAGCTATTATAACCATAACATTACCAATAACTATATATATAAATTTAACTATTACGATATCTATAACTATAGTTACTATAAATATTGCGATAACTATTATGGTAACTTTAAAAAAAAAACTATAATAAATACATATTACTCAAATTGTAATGACTATAACAGTAACTATAAAAAGTATTATAGTTATAACTATTACTGTAACTGTTATAATAGCTATGACTATTACAATTATTACTATAACTATATAGAAAACTATAACTATTACGATATCTATAACTATAGTTACTATAAATATTACAATAACTATTATGGTAACTTTAACAAAAACTATAATAAATACATATAACGTTAATTGAGATACCTGAGATATATATATTATATTATATTATATTAGGGGTGTAACACAAAATTCACATTTCGGTTCGATACGACACTGGTGTCACGGTTCGGTACGCTTTTTATTTAATTTGTTTATATTGATGACGTACAGTGTTAATATTTTTATTATAGGACTCTAATTCATCGTAGGTCGCATAATAGACCTGTTTTAAAAGACCTTATAATTGAGGAGTAAATAGCCTAATCTTATCCTCACATCTTAATGTGTTTATTATTGCGGGGGAAAATTAATTGTACTTTTAATTTAATAACAAAAACAAAAGTAACTTCATAATAATGAACTTGCATAAATGTAACAAGCCTACATTAATTGGAAATACCAAATCCTCTTAATATTGAAAAATAAATCTCTTGAATCATTTTTATCGCTAATTGATATCGTTAATGTTTTTAGCGATATCTTTGGCTATCGTCGATATAAGATCATATTTCGACGCACCCCAGCAAGCGGAGGTTATCAGGGTATAGACGGCATCGTTTGGTGAGCGCACTGATATTTCGTACACTTTAAGCTCTTTTATTTTTTTACGTAATAGGATTAGTCTAACGAATCGTTCGGTTTGTAATGCGTATCGAACCGAAAGCCTCGTAATGAACCGTTTAATACGCGTATCGTTACACCCCTAATACATTGATATTGAATCCGCAATAACTATACTAGTAACTGTAACAATTAAGACAACTATTACAATATGTACAATCATTATGATAGCTATAGCAAATAAAAGTATTTGGACAACTATAACTATTATGTTAATTATAACTCTGATCACAGTTGATCAGGAATGTTTTGCGTGATGTTGTTGCGATGTCGCTCAGGAGCGAGTGGACGGACTCCGAGCGTCCGCGTCGGATGAGAAGCGTAATATCGCAGCGCTAACGGAGCGTGCGCAGACAACGCAGTCAGAGCTGACCCAGAGTCATCTGCGCAGATCGGAGCTGGAGACGGAGCTGCACAACACACAGGAGGTGAGCGTCTTCAAACTTCGTTCGTTTACGTTTGCATACATTTAGCTTTATTATTGTAAAGCTACAGATTATTCACTTTATTGGCTAATTTGAGGTTTCTCATTAGATTGCAGTGTAAATGCGAAGTGGTCTGAGACCTAATTACAACAGACTTAAGAGATCTGACTTCACTTTCATTAGCAGTTCCAATGTGAATGCGTTCTGCTTCACTTGAGTCACTTTTTTGAAGGAATGTGAGTGTCTTCAAGCTTTGTTCGTTTACGTTCGCATACATTTAGCTTTAAATGTGAACGCGGCAAATAAACAAGGCCAATATTCATTGTTTTATTATTGTAAAGCTAAAGATTATTCACTTTATTGGCTAATTTGAGGTTTCTCATTAGATTGCAATGTGAATGAGAAGTGGTCTGAGACCTAATTACAACAGACTTTAAGAGATTTGACTTCGCTTTCATTAGCAGTTCCAGTGTGAATGAGAAGTGGTCTGAGACCTAATTACAACAGACTAAAGAGATCTGACTTCACTTTCTTTAGCAGTTCCAGTGTGAATGAGAAGTGGTCTGAGACCTAATTACAACAGACTTAAGAGATCTGACTTCGCTTTCATTAAAAGTTCCAGTGTGAATTAGAAGTGGTCTGAGACCTAATTACAACAGACCAGAGAGATCTGACTTCGCTTTCATTAGCAGTTCCAGTGTGAATGAGAAGTGGTCTGGGACCTAATTACAACAGACTTAAGAGATCTAACTTCGCTTTCATTAGCCGTTCCAGTGTGAATGAGAAGTGGTCTGAGACCTAATTACAACAGACTTAAGAGATCTGACTTCGCTTTCATTAGCAGTTCCAGTGTGAATGAGAAGTGGTCTGAGACCTAATTACAACAGACTTAAGAGATCTGACTTCGCTTTCATTAGCAGTTCCAGTGTGAATGAGAAGTGGTCTGAGACCTAATTACAACAGACTAGAGAGATCTGACTTGAGATCAGTGTGAATGCAATTAGAACCAAGTTGTGCTTCACTTGATTCAATTTTTGAAGGAACGTGAGCTCGTTCGTTTCCCGTTCGCGAGAAATTTCGCATTAAATGTGAATGCGGCAAATAGACTTACTGGTTCACGCGGAATACAAAATAAAAAAAAAAATCACTTTATTGTTTTCTTTCATTGTTATAATTTTGGCTTCATTCTACAACCGCAGAAACACGTAACAGGGCCATGTCTTTATTATACATAAAGCTACAGTTTATTCACTGATTGGGTGTGTAAATGAGGATGCCAGGTTTTCCTCAAAACAACCGTGTGAATGAAAAGAGGACCTTATTACGAAAGTGATCTGACTTCACTTTCAATAGCGGTGACAGTGTGAATGCAACAATTTTTCCCGGTTTGGAAGTGGTCCCCGATTGAATCCAGTCGGATCTGTGGGCTCACGCAGGGCTCTCGACAGAAGTCCGATGGTCTGACCGAAGCCCAGCGCAGTACTACGTCTGCGCAGACGGACAGAGGTCTGCAGAGGAGCGTCTGCGCAGCTTACAGAGAGCCGTGGCTTACTGGACGACCGAGAAGAGAGATGCAGAGAGACGGCGTCCGGCTGGACAAAGACAAGGCTGCGCTGAGAAACACTCTGGATAAGGTAAAATGGGTGTCCTGTCTGTATGTCTGCGCATCACGTTTAACCCTGTGGCGCCCCTAATTTGGGAGTCCCTCACGGGTCAATAGTGCACAAGTGCCGGACACCAAAAGATTTTCATGTAATGTTACACTTTTTTGTTTACTATTTTTTATTTTTTTATTTTGAGATAATTTTATGGTACTAATAATATTTATGCAATAATTAGGATCAATTTTTTTTTTTTATTATTATTTATTTTCATTTTCTTGAAACAACTCACATACAATGTCACAAAGATAGAATATATAAAAGGAAATTAAAACATCAAACACCTTTAGCTGTAACACTGTACATGGACAAGAACATTAAGGCTTTATATCAACCCCCCC
>QVTF01008490.1:7500-24244 GCA_003573665.1 Oxygymnocypris stewartii | reverse complement strand
GAAATCATGCTCATACGCCCACAACAGACGCATGAGTCATCCACGAACGCAGCTTCAGCGTGTCGGCGGCCCAGACACTGAAGACAACGATCGTGTCCGTCATCCGCAGACAGAAAACGACCGCAACCAGAAGGACACGGACGAAACGGCATCTTGAAAAAGACGCGATAGTCCGTGATTTGCTCTTTTAGAATTTGCTCTCTCAGTTGAAGTGCCCAGGGGAATCGCTGATGAGAGGGACTCCGCTGATCGCACCGTTACGCCAACCGGGAACAAAACAAAGATGAACGGCTTTGTGGAGATCAGCACTCTTCTCATCCACTCGGCTCCGAAGCAAAAATTTAATGAGTGGATGCACCTGTCGCCCTTTTATACCCGTATGCATGGTGAGTGGCTCAGGTATGCAAAATCCACTAGCCAATTTCATTGGCGTTTTCTCTTAGTCAGAGATGTTCGGGGCTTCCAAGTAAATCCCCTATGTCGTCACGACATAACTCGTAGTGACCGACAGATAGGGAACTCAATTACCAAGACTTTTCATCCCACAGTGAAATGTGTGGGAGTATTTCAGCCCAAAATCAAGAGAAAATACATTTTACAGAAAAAAACGAACCCTGTTTTCGTTCATTTATTTGCATAACAATAAAAGGTCAAAGTTAATTGCAGCTTTTTAATCTCACAATTTTGAAACTTTCCACATAAATTCCAAGATGTAAACTGAGAATTACGAGATATCAATGCAGAATTACACAGTATAATAAACTCAGAAATGTATATATAAACTCATAATTTGGAGATATAAACACAGAATTGCAAGATATAAACAGAATTTTGAGACATAAATGCAGAATTGCAATATATACTGTAAATGCAGAATTATGAGTTATAAATGTGCAATTATAAGAAGAAATGTCAAAACTGTGAGATTTTACCTTCCAATTTCACAACTTCTCAAACAAATAGAAATGCTGTCATAAAGCAACATTAAAATAAAATATTGGTAAATTATGCGTTTCTGTGTAAAACAGAATATTTAGTGATAAATAATCAAAGGTGAAACTATTTAATCTGGTGATAGGATTGTGAAAAGTGGGCTATGAACTTTTTATATTTATCGGATATTATTTTTCTCTTGTAGATGCAGCTTCAAGAACATCAGCCAAAAAGAAAAGTAATTTCAGAAGTGCAGAATTGTTGAAATTATTTATTTATTAGAAAGGTATGTAGTGATACATTGTGTAAAATAAATTCAGGGACATTTATTAAGTAAGTAAATTGGGTCAGTTTTGACTACAAGCTTAAAAGCTGTACAGTCGACCATGTAGCAAATGTAGTTTATTTAATATTTTTCAATTTTTTGTCAATTTTTTTATCTCATGTCTTTTATTCTATAGTCTTGCGCCCTAGTTCTTAAATATACTGTATGGGCTTTTAAATGAAACAGAGCATTTTCAAACTACACGATGTGTAAAAGTTGCTAAAAGTACTACATTTATGTTTTCTGGAGAAAATGCGAGTGGTTTTTGAGTATATAAAAGCATGAAAATGTGTGTGGGTGGTTGCCAGGGTGTTGCTTAGATGCTCTGAATGAATGTTTTGCTGTTTCTAGGGGGTTTCTAGGTTGCTATAATGTTGTGGATGGTTACTAATGTATCTGTGATATTCTGGGCTTTGTAAAGTTGCTTCTTCAATGTTATTGCAAACCATCAGTGACAAGATTCATGCTAAACATGGGGTTTGTTGAAGAGTGACCCCTCGACTATCACCTCTCCAGGTCTGGTTTTAAATAGAGGTCATAAGTCTGCGATCAGAGTCTTTTGTATTCACGTTGCAGATTTCTACTGCTGTCTGAAGGGGAGGCGTTTATCTTTGTTGGTTATTGGCTGATGAGGTATCAGAGAATGCTCTAAGCTTCTTTGTGTAAGAGCGAAAATCGCTTTTAGCGGCGGATAAGAGGGAGATAATATCAGATAAATCCTGCGGCCTGCGTTAGCATGCAGCATTAGCCGTGTAATAGCATATGGAGTGCAGTTTGACAGAGAGGGATCAGATGGCCGCCAGCCGTTTACCGCAGTTCCGTTTTAATCGTGGAGGGTAAACAGTTGTTTCAGATGCATGCAGAGACAGATAGCCGAGGCCTTTTAGATATTCCGAGCGCATGCTTTTAAAATTCCCCCATGGCTGCTACAGAAGTCTGCAATGGCTTGATAACTCGCGTGCTGTCAGTGGCTGTCGCCGATGCCGAGGGATGCTACATGTTCTGCTTCAGAGCTTCTTCTCTTCAGGAATAATTTATAAGTTCTCTGGGACACATATGAATTTTTCCTGCAGCGATGGCAGGGCAGACGTCTAATTAAGATGAAGAAAGTTACACTAAAATTGACTAGCTGTTTGGAGATGAACACTTCTGAAAAGGCCTTGTGATACGGGGTGCCAGGTTCACCTCTGATTGCAGAGATTGCGCCGATCGGTCGTGCATCACTCAGTGGAGTCCCTCAGTCTGACAGATGTCCTGTGATTGGCTCAGAGGTTGTGGTGGGCGTGTCTCATGTCACTGAGTAATTTAATATAATACATGCTACATGTAGTTGCTGTAAATGTAATGCAAAAATCATTTAAAAAAATAATAATAACTGGTAATGTCTATTTATGGATACTTATTTATTATGATGATTATTGGTATTTATGTATTTATATGTATAAGCAATATTGCAACTTCAGTTCAATAACATTCATTGTTATTGTAGTATCATTGATGTCCCATAGTTTTTGTTGGTATTTTAAATTAGGCCTAGATGTGATTTTGTATTCATGGATGATTAACTAAATCCTTCGTTTCATTTGATTATTTTCTCTTTTTATTTGGAACTTAAAGCACAAAAAACAAAAGGATTTATAAAATAAAATAAAATATATTTTTGCATCTGTTCAGTTTAAAAATAAAAAGAGAAAATAATCAATTGACGTGATGCTTCCGGTGATATTAACGTCTGCCGCCTCACTAAATCAGAACATATATGAGTTTAATTTGAGTAAAACTATCCTAATGTAAAGGTATTCACAGCAACCCTTCAAAATAAAAGTAAAGTTCGGTTTCACTTGAAGACATTGGGCAGAAATACATTACTATTGTTCAGTGGGACGTACATAATAGGCTACTACTACTAAAACTATTAAAACCGTTTTTAAGGAATAATCATACAATATGTATTCAATGTTTTAATTGTAATATTAAATATTCTTTATTTTCCAAAATATAAGATTATAGGCCATAAACATAAACCTAGGGGAAACACTTGTACACACATACATCGCTAAATCTCTACTGGTTGACATGTATACTGTTAACCAGCATACGGTATATGCTGTCATATCACCCATCACAAGAGAGGGAATGGTAGGGAGCAACAGGAGACCTATAAGGAGATATTGAGGTGCTGAATAAATGTAATGGAGTCACGTGTGTGTCGAGCTTTTGAGCTGTCAGGGCAGGCGGTTTACAGAGAGAGCCAATCTGTCCATGAGCCTCACCAATCCGCAGGGTGTGTCACGCCTGTCAAAGATGCCATTCATGTGGAAATCAGCGTGAAGGGATGAAAAACAGTTTCGCCTTGACACACGTCTATTTCCTAAAGCAAAACCTGAAGCCCGAGGGGCGACAAAGAGAGAGAGATTCCCTATAACCACCAACACGATGCCAGAGCTGGTGAACGGTTCAGAGTTTCCTCGTGGTGGCATTCAAATACTGAGTTCAATGGTAAAATATGTACTCACGTCCTTCAGATGCTAGATTTTTTTGAGCAGGTCATTTAGTAATTAGGTCTGTCAAAGTGAAAGCGTCAATGAATATGTTCACATTGCCTCAATGGACTCGAGTAAGCAAGTATTGAGTTCAATGACAGACATTAGAAGGTTGGAGTTAATTGGCATTGATTGGTGCTGGTAGGTGTTGGTTGGCGTTAGTTCCAGTGGCCAGCATTTGAAGGTTGGGTTGGTTAGAGTTGATTGAAGTTTGTCGGTGTCTTCCCGTGTTGATAGGTATTGGGTGGCACAGCTTGGTTCCAGTGACCAACAATAGAAGGTTGGGTTGTTTGGAGTCGACTGAAGTTGGTTGGTGTTAGCTGGCATTGGTTGGTGCTGTATGGTGTTGCATACCAGAGCTTGGTTCCAATGGCCAACATTAAAAGATTGGAATTGATTGGAGTTGGTTGGTGTTGGCTGGCATTGGTTTGCATTAGATACCAGAGTTTGGTTCCAATAGCCAACATTTGAAGGTTGGAGTTGGTTGGAGTTGATTGGAGTTGAATGTAGTTGACTGGTGCTGGATGGCATTGGTTGGTGGAGCTTGGTTCCAATGGCCAACATTAGAAAGTTAGGTTGGTTGAAGCTGGATGGACTTGGTTTGCATTAGTTAGTGTTTGTTGGCATTTGTTGGATCAATGTGAATTGACCTTTTAACACCATCAACACATTTAATCCATTTGAATGCAATTTTAACTGCTGAAAACTGTCAAAAACTGATTTGAACATTTAGAACTGATTGAATCTAATCAAAGCTGCAGCACAAGCTTCTCTTTCACACTCACACCAAAGGTCTCTGGTCGACCAGCCATTTATCAGTAAATGATGGAGAAAGACTATTGTAATGGGACATTTATTAATAAATCAATCTGAGATGGGACGTTTGAAGAAAGCAGAGGTCATTTGCCCCATTGAAGGTCAGGTGAAATGAACGAGTGAAACACTGTCGTTCAATAAAATGCTGATGCCAGTAAGGTTGTGCTCTTAAAGTGTGTGGAAGGTTGTTTTATTATGAAGTGTTTGTATATCCTTTTGTGTTTTCTAGACTATGCGCTGGCTGTCAAAAGTTTGGAATAATTGGTGAGATATTCTGCACTGTTGTGTTAATTTGCAATGTTTTTTTTCACTCAAATTACTAAACTTCTTTTCTCAGCTGCCCACATTCATTGTCTCAGAATCATTGTAGGCTTACTGTATTAAATTGGGGGAAGGCAAGAAGTTTATCTACTTTTTCGTGTTGAACAGGGTTGGGTATCATTTAAATTTGATCGATTCCGGTTCTTTTCGATTCCCAGTTTCGATTCCAATGTGATTAAATAACGATATCAAACATTTATCCTGTGTCTCTTTTTTTGCAACCATTTATTTGCAGCTGAATACCATTAACAAAAATCATCAGGCTACATAACAACTGGACTCTTTAAGAGCTGTTTGTGTGCAAAATAGAACTCCATGATAAAAATCATGAAAAACACATGAAAAAAAAAATATATATTTTTTTTTCCCCAATGGAAGTCGTGGTCCTCTCATGATTCTGAAGAAAAAATTATAACTAAACAAAATCACATGTAATTTATGAATGAATGATTCAATGTCTCATTCGATATGTACTTGTTTCATTACTGGATGAATCTCTTGTATGATACATTTTAACTGCCCCTTTTCGCCACCCACTGGCATAACAATATAATCAATAAATCTTCATTTGGAGTGTCAAATTACTTTCAAAAAGTGATTTATTCTATTTGAATTTCTACCGTACATATCAGAGTTTATATCTGAATTATAACTTGTATCCCAGTACTTCTGTTATTTGAATGTTTGTAGCACAGAAATAATGATGCCGTGTGGTTGAAAAGACTGAAGCTTTCATTCATGACAGATGACAGCTGTTCTCTTTAGGTCAACGGCAGCGCGAATGCAGATTTAAATATTCAAATCACACTGAATGATCGTACGCAGCACGGAGGAACCAAGTGATCACAACATTGTGATTGCACACGTCAAAGGAATAGAACCACTTTGGTGTTTGAATCGTTTTTGTGATCTTTAAAGATCTATTAAATTAAAGTGCTTTTTCATGTTGGTGGTGACACCTCGCTTGTAACATGTTTAGCTATCACAGATATCATACTTACATTTTTTGGCTTCTGATCGTAAATGTAGCAAAACTTGTGGAGTGCTTAGATTAGCGAGTAAGGTCCTGGCAGATCGCTAGGTCAGGTCCTCACAGATGAAAAAAAGGGCATAGGAATCGATAGGCGGAATCAAAATTTTAATTTGACAACAAATATTCCATTCCTGACATTAAGTATTCTGATTCTGGAATTGGAATCGATTTTCGATTCCCAACCCTAATGATGAATACCAAAAATTGTATATTTAAATTGATTGACAATGGAGAAACAGACTTGGTTTTGGTGGAAATGGGGTAAAAGAGAGCGAAAGTGTGACAGGAACGGAGAACAGAGTGTGAAAGGCCATGTAATGCCATTAGATGATAGAGAACAAACCCCTAATGAAGTAATGAACCAGGATCATTAACATCTCACATGGACCGAATAACATCATAAACTCACATCTGCACTGAAACCGAGAGCCGAACCTGCCTGGTAATGAGCCTGATGGAAAACATTAAGACCGACAGAAGTAATGAATAGAAAATGACACTTCTCCGGGCCTGGGGTTTAGTCATTTTCACTGTTATTGTTTTCAACACGCTGGTTTGGGGTCAGTTCAGGTTCAGTCTCCACCTCTTCAGGCAGAAAACACTTATTTCATTTTATTCCTCAATCTTTCATTCATTCCTTCAGCCTTTCATCGTCTCATTTCCCAAGAACACGAGAAGCAAATTAGCAGCAGATCCTTGATTTAATTCCCATGAAGCCCAAATTATCGCTCAAGAGCTCTTGTTTTAAGAAATAATAATTACATTCCAAGCTTCTGAACTCAGTAACATCTCTAAACTAAGTCATTTGGAGATGAAAACGACCGTCGTATCAGTGGCGGATGACATGTGGCCTACATGCAGACGGTTCTCTCACGGGGCCGTGTTTGGCGAGTGTCTCTGGCTGTGAATGTCCGGCTCAACCTCCATCTGTCCCTGACACCTCACGGGCTCCACCAGAATCAATCCGGCTCAAGCTGGCAGAACTTTACTATCAGACCGACTGATACTATAGCAGCTCTGAGGGCACTTTCACGCTAGAGCGGCTGTACCTGTGAACCGCACACACATCTGGAGTGAGAGACACTATAGTTTACAAGATCACTACTTTCATTCAGCGAGGATACATTCAATTGATCAACAGTGTCGTTAAAGACGTGTAGAATGTAAATAAATGTCGCACTTTTTAATTTGACCCATTTTATGATTATGATCAGTAACCAAATGTGGTACTTTGCATGCATCTAATATTTAATTATTTGAAATGTCTGAAGAGCATGTTTATGCGAATAAATAAAGGTTCATTTCTAATTTCAACATTATTTGTTATTTAGACTTTCCTCTTTAAATACGGTATCAGTTGTTTACAAAGTGACCCACATTTGGTTTTTGATCTCTAGAAATGGGTAGAATTTAATATTTTGCTCAAAAAGTATTGAAATCCCCCATCTCTGGCAATAAATAATATAAAGGATTAAAAATGATAAAAAGAAAAGTTTGTTAATAATCAAAATCTAAAAGGATATTGATATTATTCAATACTTCTTGAGTTGGACGAATGCAAACTTTGGAAGTATAATATTTTTGACATATGTTCTATGCAAATATTTTGGTAGAGGGAAAAGAGATACATTTTTGATTTCAACATTATTTGTTCTTCAGACATTGCATTTATAATAATAATAAAAAAACAGCTGTATGCAAAGTGGCCTATATTTAGTTTTTAACCACAAAACATTTGTGCAATTTAACAATTTACTCCTGAAGCCAAGTTTAATTCTCAGTATCTCTAGAAATGAACCTTACTGGGCCTTAAAGATGAAGATACTAAAAGAAAAGTTTGTTAAGAATCGAAATATAAAAGGATATTAAGATATCTTTCATATTTGTTAAGTTACAAGTATGCAGACTTCTGAAAAAAAACACAAGAGTTGCTTCTTCTCTATTTATGAATAGTCGTCATTGGCATATAATGCAATAAATATTGATAAAGAATGATAAAGTCAACATATCTACCAATCTCTGTCTAAAAATAACAAGGATGCGTCCGTCTTTCTAAAGTCAATTTACCCCTAATTTGGCTCTTAGGTGAAAATATAATTTTGACCCCCTCTAAAAATATATTGGTTTTACTCAATAAATATTCATGCATGTAATTAAATATTTTAGCTTTCATCACAGAATAACCCAATATTTCACAATATTAAAATTTTACTGTATTTTTGATCAAATAAATGCAGCCTTGGTGAGCAAAAGAGACTTCTGTGAAATATATACGTAGATAAAACAACAACTTGCCAACTTGCATTTGGTATGAAGACAATCTGGTCTAAACTGTGTAAATGAACTGATATTGATGACATTAAATGTGTCTGTTGTTGTATAAATCATTTCTTCATTTAGTCTCCCCTGTAATTGCCTTTAGCGAGCAGCTCGCTCTCTTCACATCTCCTAGAATTAATCCACAGTAAAAGACGAGTGCTGTTGTGAATGTATTAAGGTTCGGTAGTAAAACCAAATGAGCCTCGTATCAGCAGAAGCGCTGAATTAAATTGACCCGTGCTGGTTTAGCATCCATATAAAACAGACCGATTCTTACGGAACCTCTAAATCAAATTCAGCAATCCTGGCTTAATGTTTATATCACAAAAAAACATGCACGTCAAATTGAAAAATCCTGGATTAAAATTCATATCCGAATGAACCTCTATATCAAATTGACCAATCCTGGCAAAGCTAATTCTGCTTTAATCCGTCTCTCAAGCCGGAGTTGGTCTCTAATTGGGTTCGGATCTAATGAACTCTATTGAATGAGATGGAAGTTCAAATGAAATCACAATAATCACTAAATCATTATTTGTGACCTTACATGTTAGCATAACTGGTGCAAGATCACGCATGTAGAAGCATTTCATGTAATCTGAAAGAAAACCAAATGCATTGATTCTACAACAACAGTCTCAAATAATCAATTACTTTTGCCGTAGCTGAACATTTCCCAGCGTTCTCATTCATCAGGACCGGCGTTTGTATCCAGCTGCGGTTCGTTAGCTGATTTAGCATTTCCACTCTGCCACGTTCCTCCAACAATCTGGGCGATTTTTCAGCCGCTGCTGCCGCGGCACAACATAAGTAACCTTTTGTTTTTATTGTTTCCTAACAACTTTTTAAACACATTGTAGATCTTGGGAAGGCTAAACTAATCGTTGAGGTGATTATGTTTTTGCCCACTATCTTCCAGGCGAAGTAGACAATTTATCAGCCTGTGACAAAATCCAAGGTGCTTCTATTTGATTAATAACTTTTTAATGTTCACTAGCGCTGAGCCATTTAGATGTGGCCTGTAGTACAGAAGCACCGGCCCCATCTCTCCCTGAACTAAACACGTCTAGACTCTAATCGATTGCTAGTTTTAGACCTGAGAGCACCTGTCAGAAAATTCAATAGTATGTCTACATTTGAAAATATCACACTGTGGACTTGTGAAATTCAGAATTTAAATGCTCCTTTTTTACTTATGAGATTATATTTGAAATTTAAAGGCACAGTTCACCCTGAAATTAAATTGGCTGAAATGTGCTCACCCTCAGGTCATCCAAGATGCAGATGAGTTTGTTTCTTCAGCATGATTTGGAGAAATGTGTCCTCTGCATCAGTGTCTCAGCAATGGATTGCTCTGCAGTGAATGGGTGCCGTCAGAATGAAAGTCCACATTTTGTGAAGCCAAAAGCTTCAATAAAATCCAGTCACGATGTTTTTAAACTAAAACTCGAGTCCATAATCCATAAAAAACGCTTCCTCTGGTAAAAAAAAAAAAAGTGTTCTGGTCTGAATCAGAGAGAAATCTGCACAGTTTACAAGCCAAGACAGCTCTAAACAAATATGTGGCTGGATTTTGATGTGAGGAGACAACAGGAGATGGACTTTTTTCACTGGAGGAAGCGTTATTATGGATTATGGACTCACATTTAGTTGTAAGCAACAGGTTGTAGTTAAAATGTCTTAATGCTGGATTTGTTCATTCTGACGGTCACCCATTCACTGCAAGAGCAGCCATTGCTGAGCAAATGATGGAATTCTACATCTCTCAAATCTGATGAAGAAAATAAACTCATCTACATATTAGATGGGCCTGGAGGAAGAGGACATTTTTCTGCTAATTAAAAGTTTTGGATGAACTATTCCTCAGTCTGCCTGCAATAATCAGTATTTGGACCAGGTTCTTTAGTTGCCAGCACGACCCAGAATGTTTCTCATGTCTGGATGGTATGGAGGCAGGGATGTTGTCGTGGTGATACAGGAGGTGCTATGTTATTATGCTGTGTTGGAGAACGTCATGTGGCTATGGAGAGATGGGATTGTCATGGTGATGTAACAGAATTAATGGTGTTATGAGAGATGATGGGTTCATGTTGTGCTGTAGTATCGATTTGATTTGAGGTCATTGTAATGGACTACAGTCAGATTGCAACTCAGAAAACTTACCGTAAACCCTAATGAACTTAAACAGCATCATTCTTTGAAAAGCCTTGAATGCTTTTATTTAGTTACCTGCCACACGCTTGTAAGCATCTGAGGAAAATTAAGAGGATTTTTCTATGAAAAGCAGACAAACGACAACGACTTCTAGATTCTCTGTCTTACCCCTTCCCCTTAGTTTAGCGCGTTCACGTGAGAGTAAGGGCTAGTCCTGGTTTTGATCGAGGGGTAGGGGTAAGTGGACGGGGTAGATACCCCTTAAAACCAAGCATTTTCGCGAGCTTACTTGAAACCAAGGGGTACCCAGAACACACTGATCCAGATCACCCAGAGAGTATTTTCAGCTTAAATCATTTATTTAAAATTACGACAGTCTTGTTTTGTGCTCTACACAGTCCTGTAACTTACATATATATTTGCAACCATGCTCTTAATTTAAACGTTTTTAAAAAGCGCTATTTTTCCACGCTAACATTACATTGCTGATTTTCACAAGTTCTGCATTTCTCCGACTAGAGAAAACATCACTAAAACTCACGAGATCCATGAGATCCACACACACACACACACACACTTGCAGACGTTTGTGATCAACACTTGTCGTCTCTGGTGACGTAGCAGCAGCTAGCGACGATGTATGATGACGTAACAGTAACCAAGTGGTGTCTCGTTTCATAGGGGGATGTTTTCACCCCTAGCGCTTACCACTCGGTTTCGAGGGACAAAGGGGTAAGACAGGGAAATGGGATTCACCCTAAAACAGAGACTTTGCCTGACATCTCCTGACACTCAGATTTCCTCCTGAGAAGAAGTAATCTCACATCTGTCCCCTGTAGAGTTTCAGGGTAAATCTCAATAATGTCACAAACTGTGCTCAGATTCACCAAGATACTAAACTCTTAAATATAAGGAAAATAAAAAAAATCACTTTTATATTTTTGTGTTAATTTAAAAAATTTTTTTTGTGTATTGGTTATTTTATACATTTTTTTAAAGATTAATATAATTTTAGATATAAATTTTATTTATTTCAGTTTTAGTCATTTTAGTTCTTAAACTTATATTTCAATTTCAACATTTCAAATTGTATGTTTTTAACGTTTAATTTAATTTAATATTTTAATTAATACATTGTATTTAGTTTTTCATTATTATTTTATTTTAATTGATCTTCATTTCAGTTAACAAAAATAATTGTAATAGTTTGTATGTCAACTGTTGACTCGTTTGTCTTTTTGTTTTACGTTTGGAATTATAAGAGAAACATTTGATGCAAAGTTGATACATTAGTGAAACAAAATGGAACTTTGAACTCAACTTGACAGCCCTGGCTTCTGTAATCTGACATGAAGCAGAATATTCAACGAGAAATAAATTTTGTTGCTTGATTTAATCAATGAAGATTTGATTGGATTGTGTATTTGACAGGTGGTTGAAAATATGAGCGCTCGCCGCTCAGTGGCATCAAATGAAATGTAAATTAATTTCAGAGGCGGAGCAAGTTATTATGTTAAATGAAAGATTATGGAGGTAAGCCTTTTTCCTTTGTAATAACATACAGTGATGAATTGTTGACAGTAGTAGTTGTTTTCATTCTGAGACTGTCCTTCCTATCTGGTTCTGGTGGTTTCATATAGAAAGCCACTTTAAGATTCTTTCCAAGTGCTTTACTGTATTTCGTTTCCACTCACAACTTGCATGATGTGAGAAGATCACCAAAGATTTAGATGTGCCACGGCTTCCATGCCAATCTAATCTGACATAATCATTTCAAAAGCATCCTAATGTGCGGCGCAAACCGCTTAAGCGCTACTTTTGGAAAGCACAGCTTGAAAGGTTTAGAGAGCATTAGCATAGAGCGGCTCGACGTAAAAGCCATAAATCCATTTATAGGGCAAATGGCACTGAAAGAGAAAGGACGGAAACAGACAGA
The DNA here is from genome assembly GCA_003573665.1 of Oxygymnocypris stewartii. Taxonomy (NCBI): domain Eukaryota; kingdom Metazoa; phylum Chordata; class Actinopteri; order Cypriniformes; family Cyprinidae; genus Oxygymnocypris; species Oxygymnocypris stewartii. The sequence goes on along the minus strand of QVTF01008490.1, from coordinate 11,864 downwards.
CACCAAATAATGAAATAAAAACATGGAATGCACACACGGTCCCGCGGGACGCAAATTAGCTATCAGCGAGGGAAAGAGATGTGCATTTCAGTAGCCGTAAGCTCTTGTTTGCAGGCTGAGAGGAGGATCTGACAGCAGACAGCATGTCTGCGATGATGGAGAGCTATTTGTTGGTACGCCTCCGCGGCAGACAGCGTGATTGATGAGGATATGTGTTCGCTGCCATTAGCATGGGGGCTAAATCAGTGGTCTGTGTTGGACCTCTGCCACTCTCGCTTTTCACGCTCCATGTTCATTAGCTTCCGCGAGGCTTTTTTATCACCTAAAGACTTTGATTTATTATCTTAGAGTTCGAAACCCAATTGGAACTACCTGAATGTGCCCTTGAGAATCAATAAAGCACGTCTGTCTGTCAGCATCACTGTTACCAATACTCTATATTATCTATTATACTATTCTTCTACTTCCTCTGAGACTAAATGTTAAAATGCATCTCCTAATGTTTTCAATCTATAACCACCAAACCAGGCCTTCACACTGGTCTGACTCGAGTTGCTATGTCTTTTCTAACCGATCAGACTTATATTTTTTGTTAAATGGATAATCAAAAGTACAAAAAGCCCCATAGACTTTCATTAAGGGGGTCAACATTTTTGTACAGTAAGACTTAAGAGTGTTTGACTGTCTAGCGCCAGAAAAGCTTAATGACGATGCTAGTATAAAACATGCCAAATCATGCTAATATCATATTAGCAATTTGCTAACAGTGCTAACAACATGCTAGTCGTGTTAAAAACATGCCAGCAACATGTTAATCATGTTAAAACATGTTACCAAATGCAAATCATATTACAAACATTTGAGCGATATGCTAATAATGCTAGAAATATGTTAGCAACATGGTAACCATGCTAACAACATGCTAACCATGCTAACAATATGCTAACCATGCCAGCAATATGTTAATAATGTTAAAACATGTTACCAAATGCTAATCAAATTAAAAACATGTTAGCAATGTGCTAATAATGCTAGGGAAATGTTATCAACCATGTTAACCATGCTAACAACATGCTAAAAACATGCCAGCAACATGTTAATCATGTTAAAAAGTGTTACCAATTGCTAATCACAGTAAAAACATGTTAGCAACATGTTAACCATGCTAACAACATGCTAACCATGCTAGCAACATGTTAATCTGGCTAGCAACATGCTAATCATGCTAAAAACTTGTTACCAACATGCTAACAATTAGCGATTCATGCTAACAGCATGCTTGTAATGTTCATCATGCTAGAGACATGCTAGCAGTATGCTAATCATTCTAACAACATGTTAATCACGTTAGAAAAATCATACTTGCAACGTTAATATTCTAATCATTCTAACAACATGCTAGTAATATTAGAAATAATATGCTAACCACATGCTAACATGTTAATCTTGCTAACAACATGCTATTCATACTAGAAACATGGTAACAACGTAATAACAAAATGGTAAAAACATGCTAATTCTGTTAAAAACTGCTAGAAATATTGCAATCATGCTAGAATCTTGTTAGCAACATGTTAACATGTTAATCTTGCTAACAACATGCTTATAAGAAACGTTAACATAATCATTCTAACACAATGTTTGCAACATGCTAGTAGCAATGCTAAATCATGTTAGCAATGTGCTAAATAATGCTATCAGCATCTCTCTGATCTGTCCAGCTAAACTTTCAAACGTCAAGCTTTTACAACAGCTTCAGACTTTCAGAATAGGATTTCTCAAGCCAACGGTACCCATCTAGATTTGACTGGGATTGTTTTGCTGTCAGTGTCCAATGGTGGTAAACTCATCTCATAACAGCAGGTGGATTTCATTCTAAAACAATGAAAAGCACAGCGCTTGTGTTTGCAGTAGATGTCTTTGAACTTCCCCACATAAACCGTTCTGCCGGCCTCTATTTACGTCTCAAACCGGGATCTGGTTTCACATCACTATAGATCTGCAGTTCTCAGCTGCTTAAACACAAACGCTCTCATCAGCGTTTCTGCTGCCTCTCGTATCGATCGAATGCTCTCGATGCAGGAGGAATGTTGCCTTTACTATGGAGAGTATTGCAGATAAATCTCATCATGGCTCGCGCATGATAATGTGTGTTGCGATGGTTTCTTAAAACGTCTTCCTGATCTTATTGTGAACGATTCATCAGTGCAGGTTATTCTAAATAAAACAATGTTGATTCACAAGGGTCTAGGACGATATATATATCGGATGGACGAAATTAAAAGTCTATCGTTTCATATTATGTGCTATCGTTTATTTCGTGGTGTCGCAAAATACATAGTTTACGGTAATATCTGTTCATCATTTGAGTGAACCATGGGGAGAATGACCAGCCAGGACAAAACCAGGAGCTCGTTACTAAACGAGGGACTACATCTGTAGCATGGACACGTGTTTTTAAGCACTGAAGTTTTAAAACAACCGATTTTAAGCCGTTAAAACTCAAACAACAGAGCTATATGCGTGCAACCATGCTAGCAACATGTTAATCTGGCTAGCAACATGCTAATCATGCTAAAAACGTGTTACCAACATGCTAACAATTAGCGAATCATGCTAACAGCATGCTTTGTAATATTAATATGCTAATCATTCTAACAACATGCTAGTCATGTTAGAAATAATATGCTAACCACAAGCTAACATGTTAATATTGCTATCAACATGCTAATCATACTAGAAACATGTTAACAACATGATAACAAAATGGTAAAAACATGCTATTTCTGTTAGAAAAAACTGCTAGCAATATTGCAATCATGTTAGAATCTTTTTAGCAACATGTTAACAACACGTTAGTCTTGCTAACAACATGCTTATCATACTAGAAACGTTAACAAATATTAGAGTCTAAACGTTACTAAACGAGGACTACATCTGTAGCATGGACACGCGTTTTTAAGCACTGCAGTTTTAAAACAACCGATTTTAAGCCGTTGAAACTCAAACAACAGAGCTATATGTGTGCGCGTCTCTTTCTGTGTGAGAGGAGCGCTTTTTCTTTTTCACAGACTTTGAACAATTACATAAACACACTTATATGCGTCAGAATCCCCGTCTTTGCAAGTATCCTCGTTAACACAGTGATTTAGGTCTTAAGAGAGAGTAAACGGCAGAAAGAGAAAACACAATGTAACAGTGTATTAGATCCGGACTTCGGTCTTAAAGGGGAAGTGTTCCAATATTCATTCATGTTAATCACAGCACAGAACATCTCTCACTGCTCTCGACTAAATCACTTTTGTGACTTTAATGAGAATAAATAACAATAATAATGATATATTTATAATATGTATAGAATCTCTACATAATACACGTGCTAATTATATATATCATAGATAGATAGATATAATTAACACAGTGAAGACTAATTAATTTACACAATGTATGTAACGTTTCTTAATTATTGTAGTTTTTTTGTCGTATTGCTTACAATTAGTTTCTTATCCTTATTTCATCACTGACTGTTTATCTATCTTCAGTGAGGTTGAGTTTCTCTCTTTAGGCTTGTATTAGTTTGATATTGACATTGGTGACAAGGATTATGAAAATTATATGGTATTAAAGATTTTAATATAATAAAAACCTTTGTAAAAGAAAAAAATCACTATATCGTGATATATATTGTTATCGTGATATAAAATTTGTCATATCGTGATATAAGATTTTGGTCATATCGCCCCCCCCCCCTACAAGGGTCTACATCAAGTCCCACTCTGCATAGTTTTATTCATTAGACATCTGTTTGACTCTAAAATACGTCACATTAAAGAAGTAGAATTGGTGATGTTGGTATTTTGCTCTTAGAAATGTTGAATCAAGAGAAAAATGGCAAAATAAAAGCCCCCTTTTCTGGAGACAGAAGTGATATTTAACACTGTAAATCCTCATGTATGAAATAATAGTCAGAAAAATCAATTAACATTTTATTGAAACTATAGACAGAATATATTTATAAAAAAAATGTCTGCATATGTTTTTTTGTTGAGTATTTTATTTGGTCCATCAGGCTTTTATGGCTCATGTAATATTATATAGTGAGAATATGAAGGGAAATAAAATATTCAGAGACCCAAACTGAGCAAAAATATGGCAGATGCTGATATTTATATGGACAAAAAACTATAACAGTAAAGCAGATACTTACATAAAATAATATAAATATCAGTCATCATTGATCATTTAGTATATCAAAGGGTTTATTGTTTTCTTAAAGGGAAATTTCACTCAAAAATGACAATTCTGTCATCATTTACTCCAAACCTATATAACTATTTTATTCTGCAAAACATAAAATAATATTT
>QVTF01008490.1:0-2500 GCA_003573665.1 Oxygymnocypris stewartii | reverse complement strand
TTCAAATGGAGAAAATAAAGGACAGAAGTCATAAATTCATTTTAAACTACAGTTTTAGGTTTATAATCTGTTTAATAGACTAAAGAGTGAAGAATAATTCACTGAATAATATCCTCTGGAATATTGAAATAAGCTATAACAAACAAAACATCGTATTTTATTGCATTTCTTAACTGTTTTATCAGAATTATTAAATATTTTTGTCTAAATTATGAAAACTGCTGACAGCGCGGTTTATCTATTTACACAGAACTACTCAAACTGCGATCGCTTGCGGAGATAATAAATAATTAATTTAGATAGAGATGTATTTATTTAGATGTTTATTGGTGAAATAATGGTTCTATAGTAAATGTTAATATAGTTTAGTGTGTTTCAAACGAGTGAATCTTGTATAAAGTTACATGTGTGGTCGTGCTGGAGCTTCTCCTGAGTGAACAGTGTGTGTGTGTGTGTGTCCACTGCTCCAGGTGTGTGTGTGTGTGTGTGTCCACTGCTCCAAGTGTGTGTGTGTGTGTGTGTGTGTGTGTGTTGTCCACTGCTCCAGGTGTGTGTGTGTGTGTGTGTCCACTGCTCCAAGTGTGTGTGTGTCCACTGCTCCAGGTGTGTGTGTGTGTGTCCACTGCTCCAGATGTGTGTGTGTGTGTGTGTGTGTCCACTGCTCCAAGTGTGTGTGTGTGTGTGTGTGGTGTGTCCACTGCTCCAAGTGTGTGTGCACTTGGATGGGTCAAATGCAGAGAACAAAATTTCACTGCTGGTTATACTCTGTATAATTATGTATATAAAAAAAAAAAAAAAAATTTAAACCGTTTTTTGTTTTTCATAACCGATTATGGTAAAATGCTTAAAAATCGGGAAAAATATCGGTTACCCGATATATCGGTCGATCTCTAGTCCAAACACTCAGTAAGCGACATGTGCTTGGAAACGCTGTTTTGTAAATGATTTACTGTCGACGAGTCGACTGCGTCAGCTGAAAGTGCTGTTTCTCTGCCGCTCACTGCTCAGAACAGACGCCGGGAGAGTCAGACCTCGCGCTCTGGAGACGATAGCTAAGGTTTTCTTTCCAAAAAAGTTGCTAGGTTTGTCATCAGTATGCACCTGTTATGGAAAAAAAGCCACCAGAATGTTCTGAAAGTTGCTAAATATTGTGCTAAAGTCGCGCTCGTGTGTGAGAGACGCGGGAGCTGATGGCAGCGGGGGGTGGATATCGTTGCGGCCCGCACATATAAATGAACGTATGGGAAACACTGGAGGTTGTCTGTGGGAGAGTCGACGGTTCTCGAGCACACAGAACGAGCCGTACGAGACGTGTAGGGCGAGGTGACGAAACGTGTCCAATAGTTAATCGATCGCGGATGGTTTCATTATCTCGGGCGGATAAAAGGTGTATGAGATCCGTCCAGGTAAAGTCTATGTGGGAAACACTGCGTTCAGCTGGATTTGTGTTTTTACGGTGAGGACTCTAGTTGTACTTACTCTATACTGTTCTCCTTTCTTGTTGTTTAGTCAGGCTTTCTTCTCTTGCTTCGTTCCATCTTCAGTGTTCACAGAGAACTTTTACCACACTTTGGTCCACTGTACTCTTGACATAAAATCGAGACTAATCTCATTGACGAGTGTGCAATGCAGTTCAATAGCTCTGAGCTAATAATCCTAGCTGACGCCCAGAAATAGAAAGCGGTCCATAAAAGCTTTTCAGCGTGCTTGGACTGCATCGAAGGAATCTAAAGGGACATTGGGAGTTTGGCAAAGCTTCATTTTGTTGCAGGTTTGTTAATTTAATAATGTTTTACATTAGCTGTGTAATGCTATGTAATTCATTCAATTATTTTTTGTTAATTTGAAGTATGCAACACAATTCATTAAATTATTTATTTGTTTGTTTGTTCGTTTTTTATTTTGGAGCATGCAACACAATTTATTAAAAATGTTTTTGTTAATTTAGAACATGCAACAAAATGCATTACATTATGATTGGTTAATTATTAATAACTATTTGATGTTAATTAGGTGGATACAACATTACTCATATATAGATATAGATATTTTTGTTTAGAAGGAGCATGCAACAATTAATTCAATTATGTTTTGTTAATTTAGAACATGCAACAAAATTCATACAATTATGATTGGTTAATTATTAATATTTTTTTGTTAATTAGGTAGATGCAACATTATTCATATATATATATATATATGTTTTTGTTTGTTTAGAAGGAGCATGCAATACATTTTATTAGTCATTTGGAGTATACAGAAATTAATTAAATATTGTTTCGGTTTATTTGCAGCATTCAACATAATTCATTAAAATGTAATTTGCTACTTCGGAGCATGTAATACAGTACACGTGCATTTTAAAACAACTGAGGTTATGTAATTTGATATTTTCTATAAGAGAATGGGTAGCTAATGTAATTTACTTTAAGAAATGATGTTGTCTTTAATATTTAATGTAATAATACTACATGATGGAAATGAATGCTGAAATCATGAC
>QVTF01008489.1:0-24140 GCA_003573665.1 Oxygymnocypris stewartii | reverse complement strand
TGTGTGTGTGTCTGTGTCTGTCGTGTGTGTTGTGTGGTGTGTGTGTGTGTGTGTGTCTGTGTGTGTGTGTGTGTGTGTGTGTGTGTGGTGTGTGTTTATAGGGAGGAGCTTTAGCTGAAGGGTTTCAGGAGCGACTGAAGGAGTTCCAGGACTTCGAGAGATCGTTCGAGGCAAGTGACAAACACAGCGGGAACTCGCCGGTTATATAAAAACAAGACCAAAACCACATTTGTATTTAGTAGGTACCAATGGAAACTAAATAGAAATCTTTATTACATTGCATCAGTATCAGTTTCATTAGAATAAGAGATTTGGATGATTAACTCATGTTTACAGTAAGCATTACAGTTTTGTATATGATCTCAGATAAAGAGCTGAGACTACTGTACATTCCCTGTATGATTATATTATATACAGCATGCTCGTTATGAAGCTTGAGCCGCTGGAAACATATTAACAAGCAGCTGTCCGGCTCCTGACACACTAATGCAGGAGGAGATGTTATTCTACAGACATATTTCACCTCAAAATCAACATTATATTGTACAAGTATATAAGTATATTAAGCCTATTACTAGACTATTGAGATTTTAAGGGAGTCTCTTCTGCTCATCAAGGCTGTATTTATTCGATCAAAAATACAGAAAGAAACTGTAATATTGTGAAATCTTATTGCAATTTATAATATTAGTTACTTATTTTGATATACTTTAAAATATATTTATTACTGTGATGCAGCGCTGAATTTTCAGCATCATTACTCCAGTCTTCAGTGTCACATGATCTTCAGAAATCATTCTAATATACTGATTTGTTATTGAAAGGTTACATTGTTATTATATAGTTTTTTTGGAACGTGATACTTTTTCTTTGATTCTTTGATGAATACAACGTTAAAAAGAGCAGAATTTGTTCAAAATAGAAATCTTTTCTAACAATATAAGTCTTTATTTTTGCTTTTAATTCATTTAACACATCCCCCCTGAATAAAAGTATTAATTTCGTAAAGAAAAATAAATAAATGCTGTTCTTTTTTAACTTTTTTAAACAGAGAATCTTAAAAAAAATATCACGGGTCCCAAACAAAATATGAAGCAGCACAACGGTTTCCAACTTAATTATAAATCAGTATATTATTATGATTTTATATTATTATGATTTCTGAAGATCATGTGACACTGAAGACTGGAGTAATGATGCTGAAAATACAGAAATAAATTACACTTTAAAGTATATTAAAATAGAAAACTGTTATTTTAAATTGCAATAATATAAAAGCAGTGTTCAGGGTTTAGTCTCCTCCTCATATGATTATGATTATGTCCCGTATCTGAGCAGCGTTCGGGGTTTAGTCTCCTCCTCATATGATTATGATTATGTCCCGTATCTGAGCAGCGTTCGGGGTTTAGTCTCCTCCTCATATGATTATGATTATGTCCCGTATCTGAGCAGCGTTCGGGTTTAGTCTCCTCCTCATATGATTATGATTATGTCCGTATCTGAGCAGCGTTCGGGGTTTAGTCTCCTCCTCATATGATTATGATTATGTCCCGTATCTGAGCAGCGTTCGGGGTTTAGTCTCCTCCTCATATGATTATGATTATGTCCGTATCTGAGCAGCGTTCGGGTTTAGTCTCCTCCTCATATGATTATGATTATGTCCCGTATCTGAGCAGTTCAGGGTTTAGTCTCCTCCTCATATGATTATGATTATGTCCCGTATCTGAGCAGCGTTCAGGGTTTAGTCTCCTCCTCATATGATTATGATTATGTCCGTATCTGAGCAGCGTTCAGGGTTTAGTCTCCTCCTCATATGATTATGATTATGTCCCGTATCTGAGCAGCGTTCGGGTTTAGTCTCCTCCTCATATGATTATGATTATGTCTCGTATCTGAGCAGCGTTCGGGTTTAGTCTCCTCCTCATATGATTATGATTATGTCCGTATCTGAGCAGCGTTCGGGGTTTAGTCTCCTCCTCATATGATTATGATTATGTCCCGTATCTGAGCAGTGTTCAGGGTTTAGTCTCCTCCTCATATGATTATGATTATGTCCCGTATCTGAGCAGTTCGGGTTTAGTCTCCTCCTCATATGATTATGATTATGTCTCGTATCTGAGCAGCGTTCGGGTTTAGTCTCCTCCCATATGATTATGATTATGTCCGTATCTGAGCAGCGTTCGGGGTTTAGTCTCCTCCTCATATGATTATGATTATGTCCGTATCTGAGCAGTGTTCAGGGTTTAGTCTCCTCATATGATTATGATTATGTCCCGTATCTGAGCAGCGTTCGGGGTTTAGTCTCCTCATATGATTATGATTATGTCCGTATCTGAGCAGCGTTCGGGGTTTAGTCTCCTCCTCATATGATTATGATTATGTCCCGTATCTGAGCAGCGTTCGGGGTTTAGTCTCCTCCTCATATGATTATGATTATGTCCGTATCTGAGCAGCGTTCGGGGTTTAGTCTCCTCCTCTATGATTATGATTATGTCCCGTATCTGAGCAGCGTTCGGGGTTTAGTCTCCTCCTCATATGATTATGATTATGTCCCGTATCTGAGCAGCGTTCGGGTTTAGTCTCCTCCTCATATGATTATGATTATGTCCCGTATCTGAGCAGCGTTCGGGGTTTAGTCTCCTCCTCATATGATTATGATTATGTCCCGTATCTGAGCAGCGTTCGGGTTTAGTCTCCTCCTCATATGATTATGATTATGTCCCGTATCTGAGCAGCGTTCGGGGTTTAGTCTCCTCCTCATATGATTATGATTATGTCCCGTATCTGAGCAGCGTTCAGGGTTTAGTCTCCTCCTCATATGATTATGATTATGTCCCGTATCTGAGCAGCGTTCAGGGTTTAGTCTCCTCCTCATATGATTATGATTATGTCCCGTATCTGAGCAGCGTTCGGGTTTAGTCTCCTCCTCATATGATTATGATTATGTCCCGTATCTGAGCAGCGTTCGGGGTTTAGTCTCCTCCTCATATGATTATGATTATGTCCCGTATCTGAGCAGCGTTCGGGGTTTAGTCTCCTCCTCATATGATTATGATTATGTCCCGTATCTGAGCAGCGTTCGGGGTTTAGTCTCCTCCTCATATGATTATGATTATGTCCCGTATCTGAGCAGCGTTCGGGGTTTAGTCTCCTCCTCATATGATTATGATTATGTCCCGTATCTGAGCAGCGTTCGGGTTTAGTCTCCTCCTCATATGATTATGATTATGTCCCGTATCTGAGCAGCGTTCGGGGTTTAGTCTCCTCCTCATATGATTATGATTATGTCCGTATCTGAGCAGCGTTCGGGGTTTAGTCTCCTCCTCATATGATTATGATTATGTCCCGTATCTGAGCAGCGTTCGGGTTTAGTCTCCTCCTCATATGATTATGATTATGTCCCGTATCTGAGCAGCGTTCGGGGTTTAGTCTCCTCCTCATATGATTATGATTATGTCCCGTATCTGAGCAGTGTTCAGGGGTTAATCTGGTTGAGTTTAGTTAGTTTAACCCATCAGTCTCTCTCCACTGAACAGCGGCTGGCGTCGGCGTCTGTATTCCTCAATCTGTGTCGTCATTGCTGAAGTCTAGATTTACTGAGGCGAGGACATTGGTTTCTTTAGTTCAGTTTGAGTTTCTCTTTCACCTTCTTTCAGTTCAGTTAGTATGGATGGATTTATGTTGCTGTATATTTCAGTTTCTTTATTTGCTGTGTTCATATAAATGCGCTTTTGTTGATCCCACAAATACAATGAAGTCCATATTCAAATCTTACATTTATGCATTTAGCAGATGCTTTTATACGAAGCTACTTACAAAAGAGGAACGAAAGCAGTATTCGTAATATACAAAGGCAGGTATATTTAAAACAAATTAATAAATAAAATGTGATTAGTGATGTGAATGCGATTTAAAGAATAATAAAATCCAGGTTCGCTGTGCTTGTTTGTAGGGTTGCACAATTTGGCAAAACTTTTGTGATAATATTGTGATTATATAAAATAATGATAATTATTATTATTATTAATAAAAAAAATAGTACACTTGTTAAATTAAAAAAAAAAAAAATAATTGTGCTATTGCTATCTAGGGCTGCACAATTTGGCCAAATTTTGTGATAATATTGTGATTATATAATAAATAATAATAATAATACTAAATAAAAATATTAAAATTACTAAATAAAAAATATTGCAAATAGACTAAGGCTACACAATTTGGCTAAATTTTGTGATTATATCAACATGATTATAAATTAATAATATAATAAATATTATGACTCAATAAAAATATTAAAATTACTAAATAAAGAATATTGCAATTGGACTAAGGCTGCACAATTTGGCAAAATTTTGTGATTTGTAATTTTGTGATTATATCAACATGATTATACATTAATAATAATAATAAATATTATGACTCAATAAAAAAAAATACTAAATAAAAAATGTAAAATAAAAACAAAATGAGGATATAAATATGTCAAATATAATAATATTTAATATAATATCTGTCTTTATTTATTTTCAAACTTAACCCATTGAACTTGTATTTGATGCAAAGCCATACGAAGCCCTTAAAGCTTGTAAATGAAAAATGCAGTGCAGAAATATATTTAATTAATTCATAGCGTTTGTGATTTGATAATTGCATCAAGCCACATAATAATTTTGATTAATCGTGCAGCCTTATTTGACAACTAGACATTGCATTTAAACCCATTAAATACTTAGGCATTTAATAAAATGTGTATTATATTTGATAAAGAGACTTTGACCTCGTATTGTTTGCCTTGTGTTTTATTGAAATGATTTGCTTTTATGTTCACGCTGCTGTGAGATGAAGTGCAGAGCCGCTGACGTTTAGGGTTTAGATTTGCTGCAGTTTTTGCTCTTAATTTGTTGTTTTAGTTTCACGCCTGCAGCAGGTTCGAACCTTTAACCCTTTAAAGTCGGCCATGCAGGCTCCTGTCACAGTAGTGTGTGTGTGTGTGTGTGTGTGGTGTGCGTGACCTCGCAGGAGTGTATCTCGCATTCAGCAGTGAAAACAAAGTTTGAGCAGCACACAATCAGAGCAAAGCAGATCACAGAAACAGTCAAAGACATCATGGATCGAATCAACATCGCCGCGGCGGACAAGAGGTGCGTCTGGTTCTCTTTTCTTTGGGAATATTGTAGCAGAAGATCCAGTAGCTACACCACGAGAGACGATTATCGGAAGCGATTCGTCTTTGAGATTAATCCTACAAGTCTTAACAGTTCAGTTATGAGTTTTATATACAGGTGCTGCATCTCAATAAATTAGAATGTCGTGGAAACGTCATTTATTTCAGTAATTCAGCTCTAATTGTGTATTAAATAAATTCAATGCACACAGACTGAAGTAGTTTAAGTCTTTGGTTCTTTTAATTGTGATGATTTTGGCTCACATTTAACAAAAACCCACCAATTCACATCTCAACAAATTAGAATACTTCATAAGATCAATAAATAGACATTTTTAGTGAATTGTTGGCCTTCTTGAATGTATATTAATTTACTGTACATGTACTCAATACTTGGTAGGGGCTTCTTTTGCTTTAATTACCGTCTCAATTCGGCGTGGCATGGAGGTGATCAGTTTGTGGCACTGCTGAGGTGGTGTGGAAACCCAGGTTTCTTTGACAGTGGCCTTCAGCTCATCTGCATTTTTGGGCTCTTGACAATACCCCATAAATTCTCTATGTTCAGGTGAGTTTGCTGGCCAGTCAAGCACAACAACACCATGGTCATTTAACCAACTTTTGGTGCTTTTGGCAGTGTGGGCAGGTGCCAAATCCTGCTGGAAAATGAAATCAGCATCTTTAAAAAGCTGCTCAGCAGAAGAAAGCATGAAGTGCTCCAGAAAACACAGTGGACCAACACCAGCAGATGACATTGCACCCAAATCATCACAGACTGTGGAAACTTAACACTGGACTTCAAGCAACTTGTGCTATGAGCTTCTCCACCCTTCCTCCAGACTCTAGGACCTTGGTTTCCAAATGAAATACAAAACTTGCTCTCATCTGAAAGAGGACTTTGGACCACTGGGCAACAGTCCAGTTCTTCTTCTCTTAGTCCAGGTAAGACGCCTCTGATGACAACTGTAGCCAAATTCCTCGACACGTCTGTGTGTGTGGTGCTCTTGATGCCTTGACCCCAGCCTCAGTCCATTCCTTGTAAAGTTCACCCAAATTCTTGAATTGATTTTGCTTGACAATCCTCATAAGGCTGCGGTTCTCTCGGTTGGTTGTGCATCTTTTCTTTCAACTCAACTTTCTGTTAACATGCTTGGATACAGCACTCTGTGAACAGCTTCTTTGGTAATGAATGTTTGTGTCTTCCCTCCTTGTGAAGGGTGTCAATGATTGTCTTCTGGACAACTGTCAGATCAGCAGTCTTCCCCATGATTGTGTCGCCTAGTGAACCAAACTGAGAGACCATTGTGAAGGCTCAGGAAACCTTCGCAGGTGTTTTGAGTTGATTAGCTGATTGGCATGTCACCATATTTTAATTAGTCGAGAGTGAATTGATGGGTTTTAGTTAAATATGAGCCAAAATCATCACAATTAAAAGAACCAAAGACTTAAACTACTTCAGTCTGTGTGCATTGCATTTATTTAATACGAGTTTCACAATTTGAGTTGAATTACTGAAATAAATGAACTTTTCCACCACATTCTAATGTATTGAGATGCACCTGTATTGTCTTGTGAGCATCGTTCATGTAATAACGTGTTTAATGTCTGATCTCAGGGTGGGCTCTCTGGAGGAGAGAGAGTATCTGAGTGACCAACTGGATTTCGTTCGCAGTCAACTCAATCTGCTCATCCAGGACATCAAGAAGAGAATCCAGGCCGTCTCAGAGGAGGTGAAAGACAAGGTAAACGTCAGAATAACTGCAGTCGTATCTCCAGATCAACACTTTCTGAAGCAGCTCAGCTTTACTTGATTCTCCATCAATCATGTTTTAGTCTCAAATCTGATCATCAGATGATCTTTAGAGGAGCGTTTGTTCCTCAGCGGAGGAATGATCTTCATCTCTCCATCATTCACATCTCATCTTACTGAGACGTGTTATTGGAGATACAGAGACTGATAATTATATCATTTTATGTCAGTATCTGCTGCACTGTTATAAAGATCTCATTGATTTACAAGCATCAGAATCTCATCATAGAGATATCAGCATCTGCATCAAACTGCATGTTTTTACTCAGTTTGGGTCTCTGAATAAAATAGAGCTGCTTTCCTTCATATTCTCAATATATCAGAATATATGAGCCATAAAAGCATGATGGATCAAATATGATAAAAAAAAAAAAAAACACATGCATTTTTTTTTTTTTTTTTGTCTAAAGGATCCAAAAAACTTCAAAAAAAAAAAATATATATTTTTTTTTTCCTGACTATTGTTTCATATGTCAGGCTTTACAGAGGTTAAATAAAAATTTAATTTGATGAATTGATTTACTATTTCAATTGTGTCATATAACTAGAGTGTAATATGTATTAAGAAAAGCTATTTTTTGAACTTTCTCATGCTTTCATGAGTCAAAGCCTCTCTCTGCTGTTTATGTGTAACCTGACCAGTGTTTCACACAGAGTCAATGGGAATTGTATTTATATAGCACTATTAAACACAACCATGGGTTGACCAATGTGCTGCACAATAAAAAATTCAATAAGACAATACAAAATAACACTACAGTAGAAAGTTCTCCTTGAAAAAATGAAAATAAAAATAAAAAAGGTAAGTTTTGAACCTGGATTTGAAAGCAGATAGTGAAGGTGCAGATCTAATACAGAGGGGCAGCAACTGAGAAAACACGTCACACCTGCATTTCAGCCGCGACTATGGGATGCTTAATAATCTCTGGTTTGATGAGAGACTAAAGCGGCCGATGCTCAGTCAATAAGCAGGGGTCACCCCAGGTAATGATTTAAACACTGAAAGAAGGATGATAAATTCACCGGACAGCGCACTGGCCAGTGCAGAGAACGTACAGCTGGAGTTATATGATCCCGGAGTGCAGAGCAGATGTAATGTTGTGTGTGTGTGTTTCAGGTGTCGGACGCCATGGCCGAAAGAGATCTGCCGTCTGTCTGTGCTCATAGAATGAGTTTTCATTGCAGATTTCCACCCGTCTCCACATGTGCTCTAACATCTATAAATCTGTGAGTGTCACTATTAAACGTATGAACAGAGCCGACCTACAACTACATTTTTGCATGTTTTTGTATTTGCGTCACACTCACAGTGAAATATTTTTGGTCCAAAATCTTTACATAGCTGCTTATTAAACATCAAATGTAAAAAAAGGAAATATAATAATTTATATTATTAAAATGAGTGCTTTAAAACAATTAATCACATCTAAGATAAGTTTTTGTTTACATAATATGTGTAACTATTTCTATATAAATACACACACACAAAAAAATTATTTGAAAATATTTACATAATTTATATTATATTTAATATATAAACCTAACATATTTTCATTGAATATATCATGTAATTATTTAATGAGAATATTAGGTTTATATATTAATATTTATATGTTGTTGAGCGTGTGTGTGTGTGTGTGTGTGTGTGTGTGTGTGGTGTGTTTGTTTATATAGATATAATATTTGAATGTGTTTATTGTTTGATAGCACTAATTCAAATATTGGATAAAAATATTATTTTCATTTTATTAGCACCAGGACTTCTG
This sequence comes from Oxygymnocypris stewartii, assembly GCA_003573665.1. Taxonomy (NCBI): domain Eukaryota; kingdom Metazoa; phylum Chordata; class Actinopteri; order Cypriniformes; family Cyprinidae; genus Oxygymnocypris; species Oxygymnocypris stewartii. Next base: position 15,403 of record QVTF01008489.1, on the reverse strand, counting down.
TGTCTCTGTGTGTGTGTATGTGTGGGTGAGAGAGAGAGAGAGTGTTGTGTGTGTGTGTGTGAGAGAGAGAGAGAGAGAGTGTGTGTGTGTGGTGTGTGAGAGAGAGAGAGAGAGTGTGTGTGTTGTGTGAGAGAGAGAGAGAGATGTGTGTGTGTGTGTGTGTGTGTGTGTGAGAGAGAGAGAGAGAGTGCTTGTGTGTGTTGTGTGTGTGTGTGTGAGAGAGAGAGAGAGAGTGTGTGTGTGTGAGAGAGAGAGAGAGAGAGTGTGTGTGTGTGTGTGTGTGTGTGTGTGTGTGTGAGAGAGAGAGAGTGTGTGTGTGTGTGTGTGTGTGTGTGTGTGGGTGTGTGTGTGTGTGTGTGTGTGTGTGTGTGAGAGAGTGTGTGTGTGTATACACAATATTTCTGATATGTATATATTAGATATTATATCATTTATATAATTACAATAATTTTGTATATAATATTTCTGTTTTTGTATATGTATGTATTATTATTATTATGTATTTATTTTTATACAATAATGTATTTATTTTTTGCTTCAGAAATCTCATTCAGCACCTGGTCTTTTATAAATGTATGACATATTGATTATTATTGAGTTTGTTTCTGTAGCTTTGATCATCTCCTTCAGCACCTGCTCTGATCCGTTGGTCTTTTGCAGGATCTTCTGAACCACATTGAGAAGGGCATGGGCAAGAAACTGGCCTTCCGCTGCTCTGATGCAGTAAACGCCTCCGTTCAGTCGTCTCAGCAGGACATGATGGGTATGAGAGACAGACCGTGACCTGTTTGATGTTACACACCAGCGGGTGACAACTAGTGATCGACCATACCGATACCAATTATGTTCATGTTTATCTAACCGATAACCGATATGCAGAACTGATATTTATTCACTGTTATAAAGTAAGTGAAGTCCATTCTTCACTTTCAGTCGTCTTAACAACAACAAACACTGTTGAAAATTAACATCTTTCATGTTACATTTAATCTTCAAATTACAACAATAACAACATTTATTTATAAAAAGCATCATCAGCAACACTGATATTAACAATAAGCAAAATAATGTCTTCAAATGGAGAAAATAAAGGACATCAACTTCATGTTAAACTACAGTTTTAGGTTTATAATCTGTTTAATAGACTAAAGAGTGAAGAATAATAATATAATTTAGTGTGTTTCAAACGAGTGAATCTTGTATAAAGTTACATGCGGTGTGTGTGTGTGTGTGTGTGTGTCCACTGCTCCAGGTGTGTGTGTGTGTGTCCACTGCTCCAGGTGTGTGTGTGTGTGTCTGTGTGTGTGTGTGTGTGTGTGTGTGTGTGTCCACTGCTCCAAGTGTGTGAGTGTGTGTGTGTGTGTGGTGTGTGTGTCCACTGCTCCAAGTGTGTGTGTGGTGTGTGTCCACTGCTCCAAGTGTGTGTGTGTGTCTACTGCTCCAAGTGTGTGTGTGTGTGTGTGTGTCTACTGCTCCAAGTGTGTGTGTGTGTTCACTGCTCCAGGTGTGTGTGTGTGTGTGTGTGTGTGTTCACTGCTCCAGGTGTGTGTGTGTGTGTGTGTGTGTGTTCACTGCTCAAGTGTGTGTGTGTGTGTGTGTCCAATGCTCCAGGTGTGTGTGTGTGCCCACTGCTCCAAGTGTGTGTGTGTGTGTGTGTGTGTTTGTGTGTACACTGCTCCAAGTGTGTGTGTGTGTGTGTGTGTGTGTGTGTTCACTGCTCCAGGTGTGTGTGTGTGTGTGTGTGTGTGTTCACTGCTCCAGGTGTGTGTGTGTGTGTGTGTGTGTGTGTGTGTGTGTCACTGCTCCAAGTGTGTGTGTGGTGTGCCCACTGCTCCAAGTGTGTGTGTGTGTGTGTGTGTGTGTGTCCACTGCTCCAAGTGTGTGTGTGTGTGTGTGTGTGTGTGTGTCCACTGCTCCAAGTGTGTGTGCAGAGAACACGTTTCACTGCTGGTTATACTCTGTATAATTGTGTATGTGACAAATAAATAAAATGTATTTTTTTTTTTTTTACAAAACCGATATCCGATTATGGTAAAATATTTAAATATCTGGAAAAATATGGGTAAACCGATATATCGGTCGATCTCTAGTGACAATCCTATCAATAGACAATCTCTGATAATGGGTGAAGTGTTGCAATATAATTCTTTACACAGGTTAGTATGTACTTGATTGTTATTATTCCGTTGGTGCCAACGCTAAAACCATAAACCCAGTGTATGCAGTGATACATGAGTGTGTTTACTAATCTCCCTTCCAGAGTGTCTGAAGCCTCTGCTGCCCTCCGCTGCCCAGAACCAGCTGCACATGCTCATTCCCAGCAGGAAGTTTGAGCTCAGCTACGACCTCAACTGTGCCACGCTCTGCTCAGACTTCCAGGAGAACATCGAGTTCCAGTTCTCTTTGGGCTGGACTGCGCTGGTCCACCGTTACCTCGGTCCCGTCAACGCCAAGCGTGCCTTGATGCTGGTGGAGCAGACCCTACCGGTACATACATCAGAATCAGCGTTCCCGCTGCGATGCTTGTGTGAACTTGACCTTCAGCCTCAAATGCTGTTTGCTGTTTTTTATCAAATACTACGTCTGGATCATATTCAGTAATATTATGAAAGCAAAGATGCAGTAGATGCTTCCATCAGTATCCCAACGCTTCACACACTTTCTGGATTTCACTCGCTAACATTAGACCGTTTTCATTTATACGCGGTTAGTGTTGACGATCGCATTATTTTTTCATATGCATATGCTTACATATGAGATCGATCGTTTCTGTGTCTTCCTCGCCTGTGTTTTTGATCTGCACTTTCTAGACTCATTCAGGAGACGCGTGATAGCGCCCCCTAGCGTATAACAGCGAGAACATGACAAATATTGTGTTTGGCGGGGAAAGAGTTAATGTAGGGATGCACTGAGATGAACATTCTTGGCCAAAAAATTATTTTCACAATTGCATGAATTAAATAGCCAAAATATGCTTTTTTGTCTTGCTTTTCAAAGATAACATCAATTACAAAACAACAATATACAAATATTTACTTACACAGTCCTTGCTTTTTCTCAGCTTTTATTTTGGCAGAAGTCTTTTTGGGACAACAGCAGATTTATAAATGATTCTCATTATGAATTTGGGAAGATGTTTCTCGCACGTATCACATGGTCACATCCACGCCTTGTAAAATAAATTATAAAAGTGTTACTAATTAACTGATTTCAGCGCAGATTTTCCTCACGCTTTGGGCTTTGAACCCTGCGGATAGCACCGTGAGCTCATCATCATTGCTGTCAGAAAACATGCAATTTGTGCGAGTATTAGAAAACATAACATTCTGCAGATTATTTACTAATTGTTTTAAGGCCATTTTGTGATTTCAATCATCATACAGTAACCAGCAACTCATCGAATACATGTGATACAGTACTAAACAGTGTCTTTCTCGGACAGTTTTTAAATGTTTCCACACTGTTATCTGATCGCATCACGTTAATTCACTTATTCGGCCGAACACATAAAGAGCTTTTTTGTTTGCTATTTTCAGCCGAACAATTTCGGTTGGCCAACATTTGGTGCATTCCTATTTTAATGGTCTATGTCGTATTTACTCAGCTGACGGCGCCAAGCACCCCTTCGGCCCCAGCAGCAGCGGGTCAGTCTCAGAATCAGCAATCATTGGCGCAGGATGAATTCATGATGTCCATGGTGAGCAACCTGGCCTCGGTCACCTCCCGCACGTCTATGAGCGTGATCATCGTTGGAGGACTGGTGAGGATTATCTCAATGCTTTAGAAGAACCTTTATATATGTGTGGTTGGTCAGATGTCCTCTTCATGTCTAATTGGGCAGTTTATTGGTCTTAATAAGCTGCGATTAGTATTTGATTCATAAATTGAGAAATACTTGAGTGACCATTCCTAGTGTAGCGAACTGACCATTGTCTATTATCAATAGTGTAGCAATATATGAAGACGCTTCAAACCAAGCAGCTGGGTGAAAGACATATAAATGAAACATACATTATGTAGAAAGCCAAAATATTAAATGCCATGGATGTACAGTGGCATGCAAAAGTTTGTGAACCCCTTGCATGCCACTGTACATCCATGGCATTTAATATTTTGGCTTACTACATAATTTCCTGACTGGCGTGTAACGCAAGAGGGGGCTCCTCAAAGCTGCATTATCCCAGGGCCCCGCAAAGGCTTAACACGCCACTGCATGCCACTGTATATTTACAGTAATCACAATTTTGTAGAGGGGGGTCAAACTGATAATTGGCAGCCTCATTGTTATTTTTACTCAGATTGGTTGCTCTATTAGTAAATTCTGTTGACTTAAGCAATCTTTGTTGCTAAATATGACAATGGTGATCATGCAAAGATGGGAAAAAACACTATTTGTGTCCAAAGTTCTCCATAGTTTGCATGGCTGTAACTCAAGAAGTATTAAATATATCTTAATATCCTTTTAGATTTTGGTTTAACAAATCTTATTATTTAAGGCTCTATTTGGTTTCAACTGAGTTACAGGCATGAAAATTATGGGGAAAAAATATGAAAAGTGCTTTTTCCCATTTTTGAACTGTCACCATTGATGTAATGCAACAAAGATTGCTAAAGTCAACAGAATTTACTAATAGAGCAACCAATCGGAGTAAAAATAACAATGAGGCCGCCATCTATCTGAAGTTATTTCCCACCTCCTGTAATTTGGCTCCAAATCTCATTTTGACCCCCTCTACAAAATAGTTGATTACTTGGTAAATATTCATCCATGACATTGAATATTTTGGCTATTTATGTTTTCTTCATAAAAAAAAATATTAGTTTTATTTTTAACCAGGTAGGTTTGACCCAGCTGTGAATTTGTGATAGCGACCCGTTGGGAAATTCCCAATTCCAAAATACCCACAAAACACCCCAAATGACTGTAAATGTGACATTAACGTCCCATGGGTTGTAAATGAATGCATGAGTTCATCTCTTTACCTTCTCTTAGGTGTGGCGAACAGTTGGCTGGCATGTGATCGCTTTCTCCATGAGTTTGTACGGCACGCTGTACCTGTATGAAAGACTCACCTGGACCACCAGGGCCAAGGAAAGAGCGCTGAAGAAACAGTTTGTGGATTACGCCACCGAGAAACTTCAACTGATCATCAGCTTCACCAGCTCAAACTGCAGCCACCAAGTGCAGCAGTGAGTGTTTTTACATCAGAGTCCATTTGACATCAGAGTTCGGTCCGTGATGAAGTTGTTGTGCATATTTAGATGCAGAAACACCAATATGTTTATGCTCCATGTGGACTATATACGGTCGTTTTGAGATGAGTACACTGCTAGTGATCACTTTCACTGCAGCTGAAGTGCATGCACGTATAAAGCAATGTTTAAGTTGTGTGTGTGTGTGTGTGTGTGTGTGTGTGTGTGTGTGTGTGTGTGTGTGTGTGTGTGTGTGTGTGTGGTGATGCAGAGAAATCGCCAGCACATTCGCTCGACTCTGCCAGCAAGTCGACATCACCCAGAAGGACCTGAAGGAGGACATCCAACGCCCTCTCCGACAAGATCCAGAGGCTGGAAACCGTACATAATCGATCTAAAGTGCTCCGGTCAGTGTTGGGAGTAACTAGTTACATGCAATTTAATTACAAAATAACTGTAATTAGTTATAGTTACTGAGAAAAAATGTAATTAAATTACAGGTACTTGAGAAAACGTTAACGATTACAAAGGGGGTTACACAGTGGCGGCTGGTGCTAAAAAAATTGGGGGGGGGGGGGGGGCAAACAAACTGAAAGTATGGGCGATCTGGTCCAAGCTCCTTGATCCTTTTTCTTCTTCATCCGAACGCCTTGTGAAGGGTATTTTTGTAAAGATAAAACCGAATTGTCTTTCATCTGGAGATATTGCGCTTGCTTCCACATTAATTAGTACCTGTCTGTCAACTGACGAGCTGCTGCTGAGTGGAACGAGAGTCGTTGAGAACGGTCCAATCACATGAGGCCAAACATATAAAAACAATATTGATTCGCTCTAACAACAAAAGTGGGAGGAGCCTGTGCCCCAAGGACAATTTGAAACGAGCCAATTAGAGCTTAGCCTCAAATCACATGCTTTGAAAAGTTTGTGTACCTACATACACACTCATTAGTCCGGCACCCCGCACATGAATATGAAAGAAATATAGTTTAGATTTTTTGATTTTCAATAAATTATAATATAACTAACAGTAGAAGACTATGACTAAATGATTTTATTTAGTTAATATTTGCGATATATTTGTAACTTATTGTTAACATGTTAAAGGGGGCTAACTTGAAGCGCCCCAGCGCCCCCTATTGACCAGCCGCCACTGTGGTTACATCTGAATATTTTCAGACACATACAGATTTAATTGATTTCTTTCATAAATTAAAATGCTCTAAAATATGAGGCACCAGTGTTTTTAGGAGACAGGATAGGACAAATGCTCATTTGATAACTGTTTTATGGGTTTATGTATATGCTCACTGATCTATAATAGAGAATATTTATATAGATTAACAGTTTTGCCAAAGCATTGTTAGATGCCAGTGTTTCAAACACATGCAAAGCAGTATCATAGCTAATCTTATGATTGTTTACCTGTATTTAACCACAGAATGATCTCAAAGCATAGCTGTTAAAGTCTGATTCTGTTGTGGCTGTGCTTTAATATTAATTATTATAATCTTAATTCAAGTGAAGAAGGATACTGAAAGTCTGACAGTAATCAGTGTTAAATACTGTAACGTTAACCCTGCCTGCTGTAAATGTTTGAAAATGATTAACATTTGTTACAATTTTAGAAAAGTAATCGAATGTATTAGTTACATTACTTTAATAAAGTAATAGTTACATTTGAAATACACTTGTTACATTGTAAATATGGTAATTTGCAACATTACATTTCCAAAGTAACCTTCCCAACACGTGTTTGAGCCGCCATTGATGGTTATAGAGTATTTCGACTCCATATCCAGTTAATAAATGCATTTTAAGACTTCTGTGTTAGCTTTGAGTTGCACCTTGTGAAATTTTCCACATCTCTTACATCGATCCTTTTGAGTTGTTTGCAATAATGACACGTTTTCCTTTCCTAGACATAAAGCCACGGCTCTGGAAAAGCAGTTAGAGGATTTCAGCTCCCAGTATCTCCGTCCTCGACCCTAATTCTGTTCACACGGACACTCGGCTCCTTCCAGAGAGTGATGTAACTCGTGAATACTGTACGGCCTGCTGTTTGGGGAATACTCAACTCACCAAGATGTTGTGAGGAATGCAAGGGGAAAAATGTTACTTGTGGTTAACTATAACATTTGTATTCTTGAATTAAAGCTGGTTTCAGTGCTGTTTTGGTTGAGGTTTCACTGGAACTGAACTTTAAAAACACGTTTGTGAACCGTGAAATTGCCCTATTAAGCAAAAAATGGAGGGTAAAAAGCTGGAATTTGATAATGGAGCCAGTTTTGCTGTTCAGGTTCAGTCTTATGAAGGAGTCACACTTTATTTCTTACTAATACCCAGCCTTTTTCACCAGCAACAGAGTTCATGTCATCAGACACAAAGCCCATTTTATAGAAATGCCTTGGTAGCAGTTTGAATCGGTATAAACCCAATGTTAACATTATTTTCATGAACTTGCTGTTATTTCTAAACGTAGTAAATGTGATATCCTGAAAATAAGTTTTCTCCTGTGTAATAAAACAATATATATATAATAAAACATTACGAGATTGTTGTATTACTGTGTTAAAGAAACTCTAAATTCCTATGTTTATAATAGATTATTAATACACTATTACACTATTAATCCCAGTGAAGAGCTTACAGATGGACATCGAGGTTAATGACCGTGTTGCAAAAAACTGCACCTTCTGAATCCAAGTGCTTAACTTTCACAAGTTTGAAGACTTTTTTTGGTTTTGGGCGGCTGTCAAAACGAGTAGTCTTTGGTTTTATTTTCAAATATTTTATTTTGCAATCCTACAGTATGTATAAAAATCATGTCAAAATCTGTCAGTTGACGTTCCATTCGCGGGCTTTTTAAATCCAGAGCGCGCGCCAGGGTTCTGAGAGGAAGTGGCGCGAATTTCTGAGGTATGTTCTCGCTATATAATTTGAGTCAATTCGGGACCGCGGAGCGCGAATCATTTGAGTCAGTTCGGGACCGCGGAGCGCGAATCATTTGAGTCAGTTCGGGAGCGCGAATCATTTGAGTCAGTTCGGGAGCGCGAATCATTTGAGTCAGATTGAGAGCGCGAATCGCGAATCATTTGAGTCAGTTCGGTACCGCGGAGCGCGAATCGCAAATCATTTGAGTCAGTTCGGGACAGCGGAGCGCGAATCATTTGAGTCAGATCGGGACAGCGGAGCGCTTTTTTTTTTTTTTTTTTTTATTAAACATTGCAAACATTAACAGTTACAATTATACACAAAGATAAAGAAATAAAAATAATAATAATAAAATAAATAAAATTCAAAAGAGTATACACTCAGACTTGCCAGGGTTAACAAATAAATAAATAACAATAAGGTAATAACATTACATTTTAAGCAGACACAAGGGATGAGTACAGAGATACAGTTTTCATAGCTTTCAAGTTAGCAGAATTTTGGATAGTTTCACATACTTATCTAAATCAAGTTTGAACAAAGAAAATAGAGGTTTAGAGCCAGTAAACTTTTGTTTATGAATATGAAATTAGCTAACAGAAAACATAAATTAATTACATAATATTTTCCTGAATTTTCTTTTGAGTAGTTAAACAATCCAAAGAAAGCATCCTTAAAACAGAAAGAAAAGTCACTTACAAAATAAGATTGGATAAACAGTAAAAAGTCTGCCCAGAATGTTCCAGTGTAGCTGCATTGCCAAAACAAATGAATGAAGTCTTCTTCAGATGAATGACAAAAACTGCAGTTCACTTCAATGTCTGACTTATATTTCCTAAGAAAGAGTTTAGTTGGGTAACATTTGTGAATCAGTTTAAATGTTATTTATTTGATTTTATTGGTAAGCAGATACTTATGAGGCAAAGTCCATACTTTCTCCCAAGGTATATTCTCCACAATATTATTCCAATATGGTATTACATAAGGAATTGTTTGTTATCTCTTTCTGGAAGAGAGCTCTGATTTTATAGTTATTTCTTTGTTGGTCTACAGAAAAGCACACACTTCAGATCATTGTGTCGGTTAAAGATAGAGAGTAAGTACATGGCCATGGAAATGTGGTACCTTGCAAAAGAAAAGACACACCAGAAGGAATGGCATCGAAGACAACAGCATATTCATTAGCAGATACAGGAATATTATATTTCTGTAAGAAATCTGAATAGTTCTAAAGTGTGCCTTGTGAGTTAAAAAGCTGTCCGGACCGCGGAGCGCGAATCGCGAATCATTTGAATCAGTTCGGGACCGTGGAGCACGAATCAATTGAGTCAGTTCGGGAGCGCGAATCATTTGAGTCGGTTCGGGACCGCGGAGCGCGAATTATTTGAGTCAGATCGGGACCGCGGAGCGCGAATCATTTGAGTCAGTTCGGGAGCGCGAATCATTTGAGTCAGATCGGGACCGCGGAGCGCGAATCATTTGAGTCGGTTCGGGACCCGCGGAGCGCGAATTATTTGAGTCAGATCGGGACCGCGGAGCGCGAATCATTTGAGTCAGTTCGGGACCGCAGAGCGCGAATAATTTGAGTCAGTTCGGTACCGCGGAGCGCGAATCATTTGAGTCAGTTCGGGACCGCGGAGCGCGAATTATTTGAGTCGGTTTGGTACCGCGGAGCGCGAATCATTTGAGTCAGTTCGGTACCGCGGAGCGCGAATCATTTGAGTCAGATCGGGACCGCGGAGCGCGAATTATTTGAGTCGGTTTGGTACCGCGGAGCGCGAATCATTTGAGTCAGTTCGGGACCGCGGAGCGCGAATCATTTGAGTCAGTTCGGGACCGCGGAGCGCGAATTATTTGAGTCGGTTTGGTACCGCGGAGCGCGAATTATTTGAGTCGGTTTGGTACCGCGGAGCGCGAATCATTTGGGTCAGTTCGGGACCGCGGAGCGCGAATCGCTGTATGTTTTGCTGTATGACGTCAGAGTGAACGCTCGTGAATGCAGCATTAGAGCAGCTCGTGATCAGATAACACACAGAGTCGTGAAGGGTTCATTAGGAGCTTGTTGTTGGTGTTTTTTTAAGCGTGTTGTATTTGCTGTTCTTGCAGTCAGTGTTATATTCCCAGCACTAATGAAGCGTGTGTCTGTCGCGTTCTGATCTTCATCTTAAACGGTATTTCTGGAGCTCAGTTGCTTTGGGCTGTTTTTATAAGCACAAAAAAATATTGTCTTATATATACTTCTTTGATTATGAATGTAGCCTACCTGGGATGGTGCCCTACGCAAACAGCATACACTGCATATAGTATCGTTCATATCCACAGACCGGGCCGCGAGGACACTTTAGCGTCGGACTTGAGGTCCGCTCGAGCCCCCTGCACCCCCCCGCACGCACGCACGCCACTGATGTAAGTGACGCCGTGGTCAGTAAGTGAATTCTCGTTCCCTCAAAAGAGTTTACTTTTAAGTGAAAACGCATTTACAATTGATTAAATGTTTTGTTTTCAGTTGAAAACGACATGTAATGTAACTACCTAGTCCTAGATATACAGCACGGACATCCATATTTAAATATAATTACACCAGATTAAGAAACAAATGAAACAAACACATATGAAGATGTGGTTAAAAGTCTTTTTATTGGTTACAATATCAGCATTATCACCAGCTTACTTTACAAATACGAAAAGTTGAGAAACAAAATGTTATTAAAAATGATTATTTGAAAATATGGCACTGTGAAAGTACACAAGGCTCCTGGTTTTATTGGCACAAAAGATGAAAATAATGATGAAGCTTACAAATCGAGCCAAAGGTATATTGTGAATACTTAAGACATTGGGGTTCTAACATGCACTGTAATACTAAACATTGTCTTTTGTTGCCAAGTTTGAGTGGTTTGGAAATAATTGGTAAAATAAAATAATAATTTGGAAAAGTCATCAATGGTTTTCATTAAAGCTCTGAAAGACTACATCAGCATTTCAGCTACTCGTATGGCAGCGATGTGTTAAAAATGCTGATCCAGAACCAACCACTCAATACTTCAACGTGATCATAATAAAACAACCACAAAAAAAATATTACTGATTGGCGATCTTGCAACCTCTACAGTACCAACAATAGAAATCTGACTTAAGTCTAACCAATACTAATAACATCAGCATAATTCCTGTTTAAAATTACCAAAGACATCCATTTTCACAGTTAATCATCATAAAATTCAGCAAAAAACATCAAACTAAAATCAATTCCTTTATGGAGCAGTGAAAGGGTTTTATTTATGCTAAAAAGCATCTTCATACTGTAAAAGGACTTTGTTATACCTCAAGCTGCTTTCCGATTCCCTTTTATATAAAAAGGTTAAGATTTTCAATGCTTTTCACAGTTACATGACGTGTTAAAAGCGTTAACGATGGCACAGATATCACGTTTTAATCAGGCTTGTTAAGCATCAATCTGGCAACCGCAACACACACACACAGGCATACTGTCAGAACCAATGGCATTTAAATATGGAGAAAGAGAGTCAACGGTTTCATCGCTCAGCTCTACGTTTTTTGATCCATAGAAAAATGAAGCCTAATATAGTGACTTGTCAGCAGTTGAACTATCCTGACCAGGTAGTGTTCTTCATTTCCACCTGTATGCACACATTTACATGCTGAAACAGAGGTTGCAAAAAACTGCATTCAAATGAATTAACACCAATAAACATATTTATACTGTTTTCAAGACGTTCCATCTTTGTAACACTGCAACATTTGAATTTAAAAGGGGGTGTGGCCAATTTAAAAATAGAAAAACACGAGTGTTATGATTTAATTCGAAGCACAGATTTCTTGTAAGCACCAAGAATAGGACTTTATATACTAGGATTAGCTATCTTGTGATCGCTAGTATTCAAGGGCAGATCGATTATGAATTTTATCAATCAAAACTCCTAAAAACAAGGCGGTCAAAATGCTTTGAATTAAACATTCAATCTCAAAGCTGCGAGAAAATTCAATGCATTCTCTCCGAACAAACTCAAGCACCAATAAATGATTGATTTAGAGGCGTGCAACAACAAAAAAAAAGAAAGTTCAGAGGTTTTTATCTGCATTAAAAAAATCCATGTGTTTTACGCTTATACTTTCCAATGCACAAAAACTGTTTTTGTAATACAGACTGTTTGCAATGTTCCGTCTAGTTTAGCGTTGTTTTCTATGTACAACAAACAAACAAACAAACGAACGAAAAAAAGTGAAAGATTAATAAAAATGTCATGGGCCAATGATCAACTAGAAAAATATATACATGAACACTATGTATGTATATACTATATGGTATATACATACACATAATGCTGTACATATATACCATATCTATATTCATATACATGTATATTTACATATTACACAATGACACTTTAATAATCTCTTCCTATCATTCCTGTGGCCGGCAGTGAGCGCTTCTCCACGGGATTCATCTACTTACTGAAAATCATGTGTAATAACTGGAATACAGAGGAACTGCTGTGGAAAGACGTAGAAACAGGACCGAAGGAACAGGAGCCGGAGATTTTAATACCACGCTCAGTTCCAGATCCGAAGGAAACTGTCCCATGATCCCGTGGCTACAGCCATTCCATCATCAGGTACTCCTAAACAGCTCACTCTATTGTCATGACCTGCCAAGACACCTGGGGGGGGGGGAGAGAGAGAGGGAGAGAGACGGGGAGAGAGAGGGGGAGAGAGAGAGGGAGAGAGGGGGGGAGAGAGACGGAGAGGGGGAGAGAGAGGGAGAGCGAGAGAGAGAGCGAGCGAGAGAGAGATACAGAGAGCGAGAGAGAGAGAGGGAGAGGGAGAGAGCGAGAGATAGACGGAGAGAGCGAGAGAGAGAGCGAGAGAGATGGAGAGAGAGAGATACAGAGAGCGAGAGAGAGAGCGAGAGATAGACGGAGAGAGGGAGAGAGAGAGAGACGGGGAGAGCGAGAGATAGACGGAGAGAGAGAGAGAGGGAGAGAGAGAGAGAGAGACGGGAGAGCGAGAGAGAGAGAGACGGGGAGAGCGAGAGATAGACGGAGAGAGAGAGAGACGGGGAGAGCGAGAGATAGACGGAGAGAGAGAGAGAGGGAGAGAGAGAGAGAGAGAGAGACGGGGAGAGCGAGAGAGAGAGAGACGGGGAGAGCGAGAGAGAGAGAGACGGGGAGAGCGAGAGACAAAACAACAATAAATACAAAAATAAAACATTCAAATAAAAAAATGTGCATGCATATACAAAAAAATATTAAATAATCAAACACACAATTTAGGGATGCACCATATTAGATTTTTCGATTATTATTGATATTGAAAATCATCGACAACGATTCTCATTATCGATTAGACAGGTCAGTGCACGTCCAGCTTCAGCCGGTTGCTCAAATTACACTGAATAACGCATTTCTATCCACAAAATGCATCTAAAAATAGTGGAGGAAACAGAGTGAGATGCCGCGGGAGAAGTACGTGATCCAAGCTGCCCAAAACATGATCATTCTTTATTTTGAGCTTTAAGTTAATGCATTAGTGCAAAGGCTTGCCCTGTCAGGCGCCGTGACACATGCATGTGCGTCCTCATCTCAAAAAAAATAAAATACGCACAAACCCTCCCCCTATAAAACCCATTTTTAAACATGCTTACATTTTCAACGGCAGTGAAAAAATATTTAGCTCTTACCTGCACGTTCGCCTTTAAAGTGTCCCAAACATTGCAATTGAAGTCGTCGTATCCGGCCAGCAGGAGGCGTCCACTCTTGGAGAAGGCCACGGAGGTGATCCCGCAGATGATGTTGTCGTGAGAATACATCATGAGCTCCTGATCCGCGCGCAGGTCAAACAGCCTGCAGGTGGCGTCGTCTGAACCCGTTGTGAAGGCATTTCCATTCGGAAAGAACTGCGAGAGTAAACAACCAAACTCAACACAACTAGAGGAGCTTCTAGGACACCATTAATCGAATGTGATAATCAAGCGCATCTCGTTAGTAAAGCTGGTTCTGTAATCAGTAGCAAATCTCCATCACGTGCTTTCAGAAGGAGCAGCGTTTATTACACAGAGCCGTAGTTCACTGACAAGCTATGCAATAAATAATAAAAATGCCCTGGAGCACAAAACCAGTCATAAGGGTGAATTTTTCATTATTGAGATTTATACATCATCTGAAAGCTGAATAAATAAGCAGTTATGAAAGGACAATATTTGGCTGAGATACAACTATTTGAAAATCTGGAATCTGAGGGTGCATAAAAATATATAAAATCTAAATATTGAGAAAATCGCCTTTAAAGTTATGCAAATGAAGTTCTAATTACTAATCAAAAATTAAGTTTTGATATATTTACAGTAGGAATTTACAAATACCTTCATGGAACATGATCTTTCCTCAACGCACTAATGATTTCTGGCATAAAATAAAAATAAATTGACCCATACAATGTAATTTTGGCTATTGCAACAAACACAGTGATTTAAGACTAGTTTGGTGCTCCAGGATCACATATAATTGCACAATTATGAAATTGAAGAAATCGTTTGCGTAGCTTCTCAGTGAACTACGGCTCTGTGTAGTAAATGCTGCTCCATCTGAAAATATCAGGTTTTTACTCCAAACTCACTTCATAACGTCAGTCGAGTGTCTGAAATAAGTCCTTCTGTGAGATGATGTGGCTTCTTACACAGAATAAGGCACGCAACATATTTCATAGCTTTTACTCACGGCTTAGAATACCATGTTGATTAGTATTGCATTATTATAATACCAGAACCTTGCTTCACTGACAATCGCAGCTTTTGCCTAATCGTGATTTATCCCAGTTGAAACAAACAGCAAGCGTGATTTTAAAAGTCGATCGAAACGCTTACGCAGACGGCATTTATATCCGAGACGTGTCCGGTGAAGGACTGCCTGCACATCCCGTCTCTGATGTCCCACAGTTTGGCAGAAGCGTCGCAGGCGCCGGACACGAACGTCTTTAAATCGGGACTGACCGACAGACTCATGACGTCACCCGTGTGTCCCGTGAAACTGGTGGTCTGCTGGCCCGTCTCAATGTCCCACAATGCACTGCAGGAGCAGAGTTAAACACGGAGTCATTTCGTTTCAATCAAAACTAAATGCTTTTAAAGACAACACGAAACAACACCAATTATGCATTTAACATTGCAATATTTCCTGCAGCAACAGTAGAGCGTGCCGGTAGCAATGCAAAGGTCATGGGTTCGAATCCAGGAATGCATGAGCTAATAAAACATATACCT
>QVTF01008488.1:0-24043 GCA_003573665.1 Oxygymnocypris stewartii | reverse complement strand
AGGCTTTTCACCCTCCAAAGGCTTCACTGATGTGACATTTGGCAGATATGTCCAAACAGGCATATGCACAGACACAAACACTTTGACAGCGTTCACAGTGACCCTTTAAGCTAGACTGGACATAATTAAGATCAGGCCTTGCCCACGCAATAAAAATAACAAACGGGAGACAGTTTATTACTATCAAACGGAAAGGAACTTTATTAAAGCATTCTTTACTCACCTTAATATTTTTTCCAAACTGGAACACAAAAGAAGATATTTTGAAAACAACACTGGACTCCACTGTCTATGAAAAATGAGAAACAAAATTAAAAATTCTTTGGTGAGAGACATTTTTCAAAATACCTTCTTTTTTTATTCCAAAGACAAAATAAAATAAAAGCCAGACAGGTTTGGAACAACACGAGGGTGAGGCCCCATTGACTTTCATTGTTTCAAAACAAAACAACAACAAAACAAGACCAAAATAAGTCATACAGGTTTTTAACAACATAACTGAAATTTCATTTTTGGGTGAACTATCCCTTTAAGATCAAATTATGTACAAAAGACAGAATATGGATTGGGTACAATATCTCAGTATTTCGTTGTTTACACTCCAAATTGTGCATTTTATAATATATAGTTACTTCTCTGGAAGCATGTCAGCTAATAAAAAAATTAAACAAAAAAAAACTTCGGAACTGCTCCATGCATGTGCCTGATTCATCCACAATCCTTTGCTCAGGAGGGGCTGAGACTGTTGTGGGGGGATGATGTGGACAGGTTGGCACCAGAAGCATGTCGTGGTTAAGCAGAAATTAAGCTGACATGACCCTGCATAGAGCAGGTAAACAGAAACCTGCTTTGCCTGAGGTTACCATATGGCAGCAACACCAGCAAAGCGACCTGGTGGCTTTAACTTTGCTTGCAGCGGATATTTTTCTACCTGCTGTCCTTTTTGTTCGGTTTTGCTTTCGTTGCCGTCTCAAACTGTGACAGGCCCTGGCTGAGAGCAATGGGATGTCAGGTTTGGGAAGGGATAAAAAAAGTGAAAACAGCTACACGCTTTACACACATATACCAGAGCAAGTGAAAAGAAGAAAAGAGAAATAGAGGTAGGACGAGAGCAAGAGAGAGGGAGCCTTCACTGTGGGTTGCTACATGGTGTAGGGTCTGTATGCAGGGCTCCTTAAGAAATTTATGGAATGACCCAAGGCGATGAGCAGAGCAGTCTTCGCACGGGAAGACCGGCCTCACTCTGAAACCGTTTCTGCAAATTATTGATGAATTGATGCTTAAACAGCATGGCAGTGATACCTGCACCCACTCCTGATGGTGACTCAACCCGAAAAGCTGGCTTTCTCTTGAAAAAAACGGTATATTTGCATATGCTTGACTGGTCTCTGTAGTTTTGACACGGCCATGTACAAAAACAGAAACCTGAAGCAGCTCGGTGTGCATTGATTTTTAGGAAATTAACATAGATATTCATAAAAATCTCTGCCCCCAGCTTCCATGAGTTCTGAAGGGGGGCGTTGTTGATGAGACATGTGTTGTGATGCCTCGAAGACAAATGCATAAATTATGAGATGGCGAGGGCCCCTGAATAAGGGAAAATGTTAATTATCAAGATTGTCATTGCCCCCCTTTTCTTTTAAACCACCATTTTTCATTTCTCTTCTCGCTTTTTTTTGTTTTGTTAATTAGCCTTATTACAATTCTAATTGGTTGAGTTTTACCCATCTTAGTCGATGACAGCATTATGAAGCTATTAAAACAGATTCTCAGTGGGGTGAAAAGTCTAATCAACCGATCACCTCTGATATCCAAGAAATGAGCCTTGGAATATTATAATTTTGATCCTTTGTCCTTGTAAAATGTGCTTACTTCTTTTATAATAGCGTTGCATCTTTGTTTAGTTTAAAATGGCGGTTCAATCCCTTCCTTGTCTGAATGGAGTTTTACTTTATCATTATCCAAAAACAACCTTTTTTTTAGATACCATGATTAAATTTAACATTACTGAAGAGCATGTTTTTGATACTACTGATGTGTAAACAAGAGGGAGAGAGATAGAGATAGAGAGAGAGAGAGAGAGAGAAAGAAGAGAGAGAGAGAGAGAGAGAGAGAGAGAGAGAGAGAGAGAGAGAGATGTTAGAATAATTATCTAACAGTGGAAAGAGTCAGTGGTGTCTATTGGCAGTTCAGGGTAAATTGGCACCGCCGTCATCCTGCCAGTATCCAGACCCTGAACAGAATAAACACCCTCGTTAAACACTATCAGAAATGCTGACTATTAAGTCAAACCAGACAATGTGCTAATTAGTACATTTGCATTTGATCATGGAAATACAAAAGCTGAACCCAAACCTGAATTTGCATGTAACACAGTTGGGCTCTGTGCTAGAGGCTTGTTGCGGAGCAGAGGAGGTTACTACCGCCATCAGCTCTCTGACCAGTTTATACTCACAAAACATTCATATTTCTTCAGAAATTGTTTTAATGATGCAGTAAAAGTATGATACTTAAAAAGTAAACCAATCAGAAATGTTTACTTAAGATCCAAGCTACTGTAGATATAGATAGATAGATAGATAGATAGATAGATAGATAGATAGATAGATAGATAGATAGATAGATAAAGATAGATAGAAGTGAAAGTGAAATGTAAATATAGCATGATTTCTCAGTATAGATAGATTTTTCTTCCAACACCATAAGAAGGAATTCAATTCACATTAAGATTTTAAGTGCAGAGGCGACTACAAATTATAATTTCTTTATTAAAAAGTAATGCAGTAGAATTATCTTTGAATTAAATTATATTTGCAAGGCATTACTGGACTCATCTAAGTAAAGGGTTTGAAATCCCAGAAGAGACGTGGCTCATACCGAATAAAAGCACTCTCTTCATCTGAGCATCTCTAAAGGTTAACTCCTGCTGGACAAGACGCCCGAGGAAAGACCAGTCTACAGTCCACCAAAGTGTTTCCAAGCTACATCACACAGAATGAGGGCTGAACTCCAAGTTGCTGAAAATAGACAGACGTTTTTAACTCCTTATTTTCATTTACTGTACATTTCTAAAGGACAAGAGGTAGGCGATCAGTTCAGCCCACTGACATATATGTGACACTTAGCTGGGCTAAGTGACGTAACCTACTGATAATTCAGGACTGCAACGTATAGTTAAAGTCAGTCTTAAAAGCCAGGCATTATTCCTTAAAAGTCCAGGATCCTGTATAATGTCTAAAAAGCTACAGAAAATAAGTGTTTTCCCCTTCCTGAACAAATACCTTATTTTTGTTCTAGTAGCAAAAAATAAATAAATAAATTGTATGTATTTTTTATGTATTTGTTTACTTTAGGGGATATACATTGTGACTTACTCTGAGAAAAAGTGACAAGGAAATGTTACGAAGAAGCTAAATGTGCAATTAGTTTTATATAAATTTTAAATGGAACATTCAAATTCTTCTGAATATTTATGTTAAATAGCCATGTAACTACAGTTATAACTAACATATGCTTATGAATATAAAACAAAAGGTCTGAACGAGCTCCCCTCGTTTACACTATATGCACTCATACACACACAAGCATTATTAGTACACTATACCATATGCTTCTGCTTTAATTGCTAGCATTTGATCCAGCCCTCGCTCGCTGAGGCTGTGGGGCTTTTCATATCATGAATAGTGTGTGAGTCTGATTGAGCGAGAGACCTGGAGTCTCAATGTAGCGTTCTCAGGTCTGTCAGTTCAGGGTGCAGCAGTGCTTCGGTTGGACACAGAGGACACGGACAGGGCATTATTGTGATATCAATTTTAAGTTAGTGTTTCTCCACACTTACAGAGAGGCGAAAGGCAGCATGCGTGACCCAGGGTAGGGGTGTTCAATGTCATCTACCTGCTCGCTGAGAGCTGATCGCCTCCAATTGAGTGCAGATGCAGGTATATCATTTAAATAAAGAAATACATCTGCTCTATGGTATTATCTTGACAAGACAACGGATAATCAGCTGCTCTGAGCTCGGCCATTACTGAACTCTTTTGTTTTACTTTTCAGCACAAATCAACCCCTGCCTTTCCCCTGGCAGCTCCCATTTTACTTTGCCTCTCTTTTCTTCCTGTCTTCCTTAATGACGGAAACACAATGTGAGCATAACTTGATGGAAGGACAAATTGAGTTTCACTGTTCTATTCAAAAATCCAATCGCTGACACCTTGAATGTGCCATGAATTTAAAAATAAATAAATATATATGAGATTCAAGATAATCAGAAACAAATCCATTTTATACTCTGAAGTTGTGAACTTTGAATATGACAAACATTTTTTTTGACACCAGCCTGAAAAGTGAACTTTAGTGTAATTTCCGTGGTTTTAGCAACTGATTCAGTGAAGGACAAAAGAAGATTGGGAAAATAAATAAATCTGTGTGAACACTAGGTTGTGATGGTAATGATTTATTTAGAATTTCTTATAATAATCATAATGTGTTGCTTTCCTGTGGTACATTTCTTTTTCGCAGGATTTTTTTAAAACCAATACAACATTCAAAATAGCATAAAAATCAATAAATAAAATACAAAATAATTTAAATAAAAAATGATGTTATATCATCATTTAAGTCTTTGCCACTTTTATCCATTTAATGCATCCTTGCTGAATAAAATAATACAATTCTCCAAAAAAGTAACAGTCCTATATACAGTATTTACATACATAGTTTTAAAAAATATTTTCATAATTTGATGCTTTATTGCTGAAATAATCATTAGAAAATTAAATATATTAAATATAATTTGTATATATATATTACATATTATAATGTTAAGTCTATAAAGAGACTCATTTACATAATATATGATAATACACATATTTACACATGATCATAATTTACAGTCACGATAGCGCTACTTTACCATATTTAGCATATGGTCACATTGGATTGCGGGTAGTTAGTGAATAAGATGCAGGTTTGTGCACTGAAATACTGTGTACCAAATTGTTTAGCAAATTCTTCCTTTCCTGTTTATAATAAGAGATGCTCTGGGAGAAAAAATAAACGTATTCTTTTAAACTAAGACCATCTACTACTGCAACCAACTCTGCCATGCAGTAACATGATAATTAGCAAGACATTAATATTCAAAAGTTATCCTATGGTTACGATCATTGATTGTGTTTTGTTGTGCAGTAATAAACTGAGTTGTCTCAAGTGACATGCATAGGTCTCCAGAACACCATGAAAGAGAGACAAAAATAGACACTTCTCTACTCTAAGTGTGTTTGTGTGTGTGCATAAGCGTAACAGGGAGCGATCTCTCCACATCGCGAACAGCTTTCTACACGGCATGGCTGTGCAACAACAGTTCATTTTGGCGGCTGTTCATCTGTATTTTACACGCGCGCGCACACACGCAACCACCCACCACCCACACACACACACACACACACACACACACACACACAGTACCTCATTGCTTGTGAGAACTCTCAGATCCCTCCCCTTTTAGATGCCAAAAGTTAAATCTATATTTAATAGCCTTTGAGATTCAGAAATCTAAAAAAATTCACCACTGGCTCAACTGTGCATTATTTTTCTGTTTCTGTTTCTCACTTTGCTTTTTTCCATTTGTTTTCGTTCGCTCTTTTAATTTCCATCTGTTTGGGGATGCACATATTCCGCACCCCTTGTGCATTATTGTTTCTTCTGGTTCTTTTCTTCCTTTCTTTGTCATTTTTTTTCTTTTTATATTTTATCTGTGGTGAAAAATGTTTGAACTGAATGGCTGCTTAAGATGTGGCAGAGATTGAATACGAATTATTCCCCCATCTTAAAGCAGTGGCCCCATGCATAAATAATAAAACAATACAAAAGGAGTTCTGTATGGAGGAAGCCATCTATGGTGTCGCAGGAAAGACACATGCAGACTCACACAGGGGACACACACACACACACACACACACACACAATGTATGCTGGAATAACACAGGATTACTACAATAAAACACTGTGACTTTCTTTACCTCTGTCCATAATGATGACACACATTTCTGGATTCTTCATAAATCTGTGAGCGATGCTCTCGTCCCGGCTCTGAAAGAGAGCATGGATGTGTTAGTAGTTATAGCTTCCACCCTACACACTTAAATTCACAGCTTCCTGTAAATGTATACGTTGGAATTTGAATCAGTTTAATTGGAATGTCAGGAAGAGGAATTAACTGAATTTCAATTCAAAGATAGTCAACACAGTGACAACATTACATCATTAATTTTGAGTAATTATGAGTATTTATTCCCTCATCTGTATATGTTCTGAATATATGCTTCATCTGAATATTTTCCCTCACGTATTTTTCACATATAAATATGAAACATATTTTTCTAAATTTAGACAAATACTATCAAAACAAATAAAAAGAACCACCAAGATGTTTTTCCATACACCCCACAACATTTCCAACATGCTGTGAGAAAATTAGGTATTTATAATTGTATATATATATATATATATATATATATATATATATATATATATAGGGCCATTTCATTTAGGATATTTTTAAGAGTTTTTTTTTATATGGTTGTTGGTTGTTACTTGTTGGTGACAATATATAATAACATTTAAATTAATTAAAAAATTATGTTAAAATCCAACAATTGATCAAATCATTATAAAATAGACTGTAAATGTATTATTTAAAAATATGTACTTACAGCACTTATATTTAATAAATACTTTTAGTTAAATTGGAATTTAAAAGGCATTCAGTTTAGAAGTTAGTGATATGTGATATTGCACAAACAGACATCTCGTCTTACTCATTTTCTCAGAGCTGTGTCTGGCGTGAACACAGCACTCCTCAGCTGCAGTCTGTCAGCAACAAGCTCAACATGTAACCTCTGACTACAACACTACTAAGCACTAACAATTTATCTCTCTCACTGCACCCCATAACAGCAAAAGGCCATTTCATTTAGGATCCTTTTTTTATTTTTACAGTGATGGTTTTATAACTCTAAATTGCATTGTCACTACCAAATAATGCAACTACAAAAACGCGTGCTAAGCATGTCACACGGCTTTTGATAGTGTCAGTCAAAGTGCTCGCGCAAAGGGGCCGTTCGTACAGAAAACACGACTTGCTATTTATCATCTCTCACCTTCTCTTCCACCATTCATTCCTTCCTCATCATCGCGTTTTGTTATGAAGTCTGCATGTGTATTAAGAGGGATTTTGTTGTCCCTAGACACCAATTTACATAAAGTGCAAGCCATCATTGGTTCAAGAGAAGCAAATTACTTCCCTGACAAGATCACCCCCACCCCTTTTTATTATTTATTAATTTTTAACGTAGAGGTTGTTAAGAGCACTTAACCAGATATGCAAAATATCACTTTTCCATGACCATGATCAATGAGGAGAGGAGTGGGAATGAGAGAGAGCAAGAGAAAGGGAGAAAGAAAGAAAGCGCTAAGTGATTGAATTAAGTGCTGGGCCAATCATTTAACAATTCCCTGAGGTGCGCTGTGTGAGAAGACTCTTTCTTAAGCCTGTGCTGTAGCGAACCTTGGATAATCACGCACTCCTACACTACTGCACCGATTCCACCTCCCCACAGACAGACAGACAGATACACCTAAAATCCCAGTCTCGTGTACTACATTTGGGTGACAACAATGCACTAAACACAAGGAAAAAAGCCATGCACTATAGTGTTATTAATAGTGTCACGTTAATTTCCTCACTTCATCTTAGTCAGAGTGTGCTTCTGGTGACGGTTGAGCCCTGCATATAAAGCCATCTTGTCAAAAAGCCTTTAAAAAAAAATCTAATTTGCCGTTTCAATCCGGCTGAGAAGAGCGCCATTAAGGACACTACATTACTCAAAACATTTGAGTGAACATTCACGTTACATACAGCGGCAGTGATGTTTCAAATATTAACTTTTGAGTGACACTTCACACCTGAAACTATAGTAATGGAGTTACTATGCAAATGCACAAGTAATTACGCAAGCCAAGTAAATTAAAGTACAATTAAAACGTGAGAGGTCCTTACTCTGTCATAGTTAGAAATGACTAGATACCAGCACATCTGTGACCTTGAGTTGAATGCTAGAGACAGATAATAAAGAAGAAAAAATAACTTGGGGAAGATAATTCATTCTTTCACATTAGCTTCATTTTTGATGAAGCTCTTGATGAAACTCGAAAGTTCTTTTCTTGTCTTTTGTCTGGCACTACTTGTAATGTAGCATTTTTGGGAATTAATGCAACTCTCTAAGTACGATCCAGAGCCTATTGTAGTTCAAATGGTATTATTCTTCTTTGTCACGTCTATGAACAATTCTCGATCAATGTGGTTGACTGTAATAAGAAGCACTTTGATGAAATATGTTACAATAAATTTCTTCATTATGGAGCAGCAATTTCACATGGCTGCATCTGAAATTCAGTCACCAGCTTCATACAATGGGGTCCAGTGAATCACTAGAAAAGTGATATTTGAATCGTTTATTTGAATAATTCATCTTACTTTTAAATGTAACTTTTAAAACAATTTCTAAAATAATTGTCAGTATTATTACACATTTTATCATTATAAAAAATAAGATAAGCAGCAAAAAAACTTGAGAAACAAGTACAAAAAACAGAGGCCAGCAGGCGGAAAGAGGGGACAGGGGGAAGGACAACAGGGGGGCAGGAGGGGGCAGGGAGGCGGGGGAGGACCAAGAAAAAGGGGGAAAAAGAGCGGAAAGAGAAACAGAGGAGGGAGAGCACACACACACACACACACACACACACACACACACACACACACACACACACACCACACCACCACACACACACACACACACAACACACACACACACACACACACACACACACACACACACACACACACACACACACCCACCACACACACACAACACACAAACACACACACAATTTTACTGAGGTTTGACTTAATGAATGCTGATAATTTCTACAAATATAACATATACAGAGATAATCTGCATATTAAATCAATCTAAGGAAGAATAAGAGTCATAAATAATACTTTTTCCCTGGATCTGTGTGGCGATCTATTAAAGTGTCTACAAGCGACACATTGCCAGGTGAAACAGCAGTCTATTTTTGTTCACTTAGATTATGTGCCATTGCATCCACATGTTTGATTTGATCTCCAGCAAAAACAGTGCAGAGGTCTGGTTTTAATAATACAAACCCTCCCAACATTATGGCATCTTATGCTGCTTTCAAGTGTGGACATGGAAGCCAAGTCTGGATGGGGCGTTCAAGACCGCTTCACATGTTTTCCTATAAAGTTACACCCCAGCCCCAAACCAGTCTTTGTATAATGCACCCAGTCTAGACTATTAAGTCGAAGCGACCCATTCCAGAGTATTCTTCCTCACAGACATCCAGGAAAGCTCTCTAAATAAGCACACTTCTTGTCAGTTTTGACACTGATGTCTCGTTTTCTGAGGCAGAGCGAGGAGGATGAAAAGCCGTGAATTCAGCATTCACCTCGGGCCTCCGTGAACATGTCTTTCAATGGTCACCTTGTGTTATTAGCAGTGTATGAGTGTTTGGTAACAGCTCGCCAGCGCTTGTGGGTATATATCACGACAGATTACTCCCATAACCATGTACGGCAATGTTTTAAAACCACAAAGCAATTATACAAGCCTTTGAAACATTTGTAAAGGTTTGTGTCTGGGTACAAAACTGTAGTGTTCACATCCAAAGGACATCAGAGGACTGTGTGAATAAAAAAAAGAACTATCAAATCTCAGTATCATTAATAATAAAGTGACTTCTGAATGTCCCAAGAACAATGGCATTGTGTGTGGAAGTGAAGACAAATTATTTCCTTTTTCTCTCTGTGACGCTCCTCTATCTATTAATAATATTCACATTTCATTTTTTTCTCTTTCTGCTAATGTGATTTTTAATCAGGGACTGAAGCTAAGCAATGTAATCTTGAAAATTATTAAACAGGCTTTAATAACTAAGGTCTCTTGATCTCTGATCAATTGCACAAAAACTGTTGTTACAACGAGAGCGATACAAATCAAGGGCGAGTTCTTTGTGCACTGAAGTTTTGGAGTTATCTTTTCACAAATACGAAAATAACTTCTACTTGTTGAAATGGATATTGTATTGCTCAAAGGCTGATGAATACAGATTGAACTTTTTTTTATCGCAAGATATAAAGCGAACATTTCATGTTTTAATCCTAATGAATTAAGCATAAAAGAACAATCGCGCCTGATAACATTAAAATGCATAATTCTAACTCTGCATAAGATAAAGTATTTTCAAAAGTCCTATACATTTTATTCTGCTATATTTCTGGGAGGTCTTAAAGTGTCCACTTCGATAAACATCGAGGTATCCTCTCAGTCACCGTGCAGAAATCCGTATCCAGAAACACAGAGCCGAAGGGAGACAGTGTGATTCAAAGCCTTTGGTCTCTGTCAGCGTCTGGTTTTTCCCAGGATTGGCTAATGATAGTGGCTCCAGTGAGTCATCGTTGGGAATGATGATCAAAGCCAAATTAAGTCTGACTTTTATGCAAAATGTAATATGTAAGCCTCCAGCAATGTCTTTGCTATTGATTTTTTTCTTCCCCGCTCTCCATTTTTATCCAAGCACAATACACAGTGTGAAATTCAAAGAAAAGGGTTCTCTCCGCAAAAATGATTGGGGTATCCGGAGTTCTGCCTGTTTGCATTTAGAGTTAATTTCAAATATAAACGGTCATGTTCTAGAATAAATGTGCCATTCTGTATTTAGATTTGGCATGCAGGAGAAAAGACGGTGAAATGTGTCATGAAACCGCTAAAAAATTGTGTTTCGAAAAGCTAAACTATCTTGTACTACTTGTATAAATAATAATAGCACATTTGTAAATCACCTCATTCTGGGTAAAATTAAATAAAACACACACAACACACAACACACAACACACACACACACACACACACACACACACACACACACACACACACACACACACACACACAGCATATATATTTGTATACTGTATATATACATATAATGTGACACGTGACAGTGTTAACAGTGTTACTACAGTATAAGATAATACATTAATTTTTCCTGAAATTACTTTTATATGTATTTAATTAGTGCTCTTTACAAGTTATTTTGTTTTCCCAACAACAAAACTACTGAATAAGTCTAGCTAACTCATAAATAAAACACAGCAATGCAGAAACCAACAAATCATACAGTGAGTAAAAATTGCCTTTCTTGACAGGAAATAATGCTCAAGGAACCATGTAATTCAATAGACAGCTCGAACGCAACTCTATGAGTGGCTCCGAGCTGTTTATTTGCAATAAAAACAGCCACTATAATAACCCCAAATAAGTCAGACTAAAAGTAAAAGCTCATCTTACATGTTGTGTTTTTATAGGATTAGTGATCTGGGGTGCTAGCACTTTATCTTGAGGACCTGTGCAAAGAGTACTGTATTGCTGATCCAAACAGGCACACCTGGAGCCCAAAACAATACCCGAGCACCTGCCCCACTCAACCTGTGTACGCAGCCTCTTTTCTCAGTGTGAACCCTGTGCCAAAACTCCCCACTGTGAATGCAATAGAAACCCTCTTCTGTTTATGCTCTGTAACACCTTTATGGCTAAAACTACAACTTGAAATGAAATATTGGAGAGTATTGATTGATTTCTGCTGTTGCTGAATGATGATAAACCGTTATGGTTATATATTAAAACCATCTATGTTTTCTTTAAGAAGGAAAAGGAGGCACTTTATCAGTTCAAAAAAACAAAACTGGGATGAGAAATTATTCGACAGCATAACAATAAAATAAAATAATTATAAAAGATGACCTAAAAAGTGTAAAGTGCAAATTTTTCTAAACTAACACTGTCCAAAAAATATGTTGATAAAGTTTCAGCGGCAGACAGTGTTTCTATTCTAAAGCTGCTTTGAGTGTGTGAGCTAACAACAAAATACACTGTATCTCCTTTCAGCACAAGGATTGGCTGATAATAAATCAATGCAATTCAAATGTAATATTTGTCTATATTTATAAAAAAATTAAAAACTTAAATTAAAGTACTTTTTTTCAATTATGTAAATTAATTACACTACTAATATAGACAAACAACAGAGCAGAGAAATAAAATGTTGTATCGCAGTATTTGATGTAATTACTTTTGAAGCAATGTTAAAAATATATAAAATGCTTGATATAAATAGCATGCTAATATGACAATACCAAAGCATTATTGTTTGCTGTATATATTTTTAGGACAGTATATGGAAAGAAATGTGTTTAAAAATGTAACTGGAACATGATTTTACAATAGAGTTGAGAGGAAAAAAAAACACTGAATGCAGAAAGAACCCGTTCCTCCCATTTCAGAAGTCCAGCACACACCACTGATTAAAATCACATTTGTGTATAGAGTAATGGTTTCAAGGGTTTGCATTTGTAGTATTGCTGAACTTCTTTGAGAGACTGCAAATCACTGCCTGCATCCATACACATCCTGAATAAAAACCCTTTTATATTCTCAAAAGCACTTCCATTTTCTAAGAGCTCCATTCTGTTGGCTCTGTGCATGGATGATGGTGACAAACCTTTAATTTCCCTTGACAAGCTGTCGACAGTCTCCTTATGGAGGACAGGTGACTTTTCAGAAGGTTATACATGTAATTGTTTATTTATCATCATCTTTCTGCTGAGAAATCCCTCGCTTTCGCTTCCTCTCTCTATTCTCTTTTTCTACGTTCCTGCTGGCTTATAGGAAGGTCTCTTTAACTAACATAGGCTTTTAAAGAAGTCCTTCGCTTTGAAAACTGAAATAACCCACCTAAGGCAGCCAATAAGAAGAAAATCGTGCATTCTTGCTCTTGAAAGGCCTGATTAGAGGACACAGGGACACATCTGTCTCTGGTTTCAGACTGACCTCTAATCTGCCTACAAACATCATTCGATCTTCTAAAGATAGCAACGGTCATTGTTACCGTTTGGTGAATGTAGCATGGATGTGAGATACATTACTGTGAAGTGTTTATGTGTGTGTGTGTGTGTGTGTGTGGTACAGTAAATCATGTTTGTCAAAAATGATGCTGACAGCTTTTGATGCAACGAGCGTCTGAGCCGGCGTAGAAGCCATTTTGTGGCTTGCCATCCTGTAGCCACATGCATAATGCGTGTTTAATGTGATTTTCCCAGGTTTATCTGGCACTGGGCTGGCCCTGATTGCCGCTCGCGTTCCTGCATACTCTTAAGGATGTCTCTTTAGAACTGTCCAGAAGCATAGAGTCCCGTTTCATAAGCCCCTCTTTGCATCTCCACCAACCGCCTTAAGTACTTTGAAGAGTCTTAGAGTGCACTTCTCAAATTTCCACACTGGGAGCATATCAACTGTCAAAAAATCAAGCTTTCCCATTCTTTAACATCTTTTTCCCCCCGCTTCCTCCCAAAGCCTTTACAACTTCGCATCAGGTTTGGCTAATACTTTTTTAAAGCGCGTTTCCCGCAAGATTCATCACACAAACTTTGACGAATCAGCACTCTGTTAAACTCAAAGTTTGAAGGCAATGCTTGTCCAGGTTTTTTTAAGGCTATAAGAAGGGATACTTGAGGTAAAAATCACATAAATATCTGCGCTTGAATTCAAACCACCTCGACCTCTTTATTTTTTTTAAATACTGCACGTATCAGCCAAAACAGCAACCCGGCCCCTTGCGCACACCATTGTGCGTGTCTGTGATCATCTAAAGAAGTTTCACTGCTGAGCTTTTCGTTTATGCAGAAGTTTCCAACTCTTCAGGGTGCCACGGGTCTCGTCTCTCCCCCCGCTCTCCATCCTCTAGTTTTTAATTCTCCTTTTCTTTTTCTTCAACTCCTTTCCCTTTGCTCTCACATGGAAGAGCATCATCTTTGCACATATAGCACTGGGTGTGATGAGGGATTCAAGTAATACAAGCATCTGCTCAGGGCTTTTGTGTTCAAAAGATTCAATTAAAAAATAATTACCAAAAGATTAGTAGTAGTCGAACATGACTGTACTGTTTGAATTGATGTTTCTTTTCATCTGGTTTAATAATAGAATGCTTTCTTAATTAAGAAAAAAGGGCCGCTGCAGTGCACCCTGACTGAATAAAAGTTTGTTTGATGTGTTGAAAAATTAAATATTTTTTTGATCTAACAAATTCATTTTTTCCCCCCTTTTCCTTTTTTCACTGGCAGGAGATAAAGACAATTTAATTTAGATACCAATGGCTAGAACAAACCGTTCCCTGAGCTTCGGTCAACGAACAAGCTATAAAACCAAGCCAAGAACAATTAATTGCTATGGTGTTCATCTACAGCGCAGGGTTAGCTACGCACAGACGTGATAGAGCATATAAGACTGGTAATGATATCGGGAGAGAGAATCCGGTGGAATTTTCTCCTTAAATTACCTTCTCAGTGGTGTCCCACATCGTGCGGCTAATGCACAGCTTACAAATCCCACGCGTGTATGCAAACACAGCGGGAATCTCCCGTGTCGCCGTAATTATCCCGCCATTTTAATCTCTGATGGCCTTATGTGAGATTACACACGTTGGAGCATGTATCAATGCTCCGACTCAGGCTCTGCTACACCAACTACACCACACAGAGCAAAACTGAGCATATTCACGACGCCGGGCTATAGTGATTTCTGATTCATGAACAAATTGTGCTTTGAAACTGTTCTTTTCAATTAATTGGTTTATAAAACAATTCATTCCCAAATCGTACTTTTTTTATTTAGCAAAGACTCATTAAATAGACCAAAACTGACAGCAAATACATTGTTACTAACATTACATTTCAATTAAATGCTATTCTTTTAAAATGTCTATTTATTAAAAAATCCTGACAAATATATCATGGTTTTTGCAAAATTATTAAGCAGCGCAACAGTTTCAACACTGATGATAAGAATTTCAATAAAATGCATGAACTAATTTTATAGAATGATTTCTGAAGGATTATGTGACATTGAAGACTGAGAATAACGGCTGCTGAAAATTCAGCTTTGCCATCACAGGAATAATTACATTTTAAAAAGCATACTATTTCTCAATATTACTTATTTTTATTTTCTTATATACATAAGGAATAAACCCCAAAATGAAATATTTATCTCACAGCTAAATCCACCAACATTTTGTTTAGAAGATTTCTGTGTCTTGTAAATGGTAGATCTGTGCACATTTATCTACTGATTGAGAGATAACTTTTCACTGGTGAAGTTAGAAATGTCACAAACATGCAGCTTTTCACCTCAAAAAAGTTGATTGATGGACTGGAGTTGTGTGGATTACTTGTGAATTATTGTGATGGTTTTATACAACCTAGGCTCATTGGAAATACGCACCTCTTTCTGCAAAACTGAAAAAAAAGCGTACCTATATGTACCAATCACTGCAGTTTCCAGTTGAAATGAACACTAGAGGCAGTACAACTCTGACAACTTTTTTCACACAAAGTTCGATTTATAGGTACAGAGTTTTGATAAAAAAAAAACAAATTTTCACACAATTACCTGCTAAATATAACTTCAAAACAATTGTGTCAT
Organism: Oxygymnocypris stewartii; assembly: GCA_003573665.1. Taxonomy (NCBI): domain Eukaryota; kingdom Metazoa; phylum Chordata; class Actinopteri; order Cypriniformes; family Cyprinidae; genus Oxygymnocypris; species Oxygymnocypris stewartii. The sequence continues at coordinate 8,426 of QVTF01008488.1, read as the reverse complement.
CCTGTGCGATTTGAAAAGTTAAAATAGCACGGCTGCATTAACAAATTAGTTTTTGTATCACTTTTAAATTTGTTAACACTATTAGGTAGGTTTGGGGTTCGGATGGATGTAGGGGACATTTCTAACATGATAAAGCATTAACCTTTAGTGACAGTCCCCGGAATTTTAACTCTGAACAGTCGTAATATGTACCTCAAGCAGCGTAAAATAAACACAGCAATACATACCTGTACCAACTTAAAAAACGTGCCATAGTCACATACTGAATGAGTGTTTTAATGCCACTCTCTGGACATTTCACATTGAAACTGCCACGAAACGTGCAGTAAGGTACATAATTAAGTTATTGCAGAAATGTATGTAGAGGTATGTATTTTCATGAGCCTGGGTTGATTTATCAGCTATTTAAACTCTCTTTCTGAAGGCACCATTCACTGCAAAAGATGAGCAAGTAATAATGCTAAATTTGTTCCGATCAAAAGCAAACTCATCTACATCTTGGATGGCCTGAGGGTGAGAACATTTTTCTTTAATGCGTAAACTATTCCTTTAATGACTTCAGTGCTTGACACAAAGACTTCATTGTTTATTCCCCAAAAAAGGTGTTATTATGTCTTAATTATTGATATTTACTAAAATAAAATAATTGCAGTGGGATGTAAATTAATTTTAGTATTGTTCATTTCATTAAAAATTAAATTAAACAATTAATTGCAATATGTGTCTACATATGGGTTTTTAGGACATTTTTTGAGAATGTAAAATGCCACGCCAGGATGCCAGGGACCATGTGGTGATATACAGATGTAACAGCATTTTTTTCTATTTTCTTTTTTTTACTGGTTAATTGAAACAAGCAGTGAGAAAGATTCACAGAAGTGAGTCAGACTTCCCTTCACTACAAGGCTAGTCCTTCTGTTAGTCCATGTTAGTTCCATGCTTCAGAGCGCACACACACACACACACACACACCACACACACACACACCATCTCCCTCTCTCTCTGTCTGCTCTCCTCACCTCTAATCCACACTGGAGCTGGGGCTGTCAGAATCCCCGCTAACTGTCACACCGCTGACCACTTCATCTGCACCCCCACAGACGCACAGGCCCGACTCCATTTGACCGGACACTGACCTCAGCCAAGTTCAGCTGGGAGCCTTCATGGAGAGGAATAGCAAAAGACAGAGAGAGAGAGAGGGAGAGAGAGAGAGAAAGAGAGACATAAAACAGGCCTGTTACAAATAAAATAGCCTCTGAGCTCAAGGCCCTGTGCTTGCTTTGCTGCCTCATAACCTTATTTGTTCTGAATATCACAGAATAATAAATAATTTCTGTCACACTTTTCAAACACCCGTGCAACTTGCACGCCGTGTGTATGTTGGATAATGTACACAAAGGGGCCTATCTGGAAGGAGATGGTGAATAGTGGAGTAGAGAAAGAGAGAGAATGGGTGAACACAGGATATATTTGTTTTATTGTCACAAAAATGGTTCTAATGAAAGGAAATATCAGGTTTGTATAAACAAGACCTTTGCAAAAGGGAACGAGAATAAAATAATGTAATGTCAATCAGAGATGCTGCTACGCTGTCAGTGTTTTCATCTTTGTTTTTCTATGTTTTTACATCACTGGCAGACATCGTATTGGTTATCATCAGTAGGATGCAGACAAAACCATTCTGAATGTGATTCCAATAGCAATCCTTTAGAAATTAGAACATTTTCAGTAACAGTATGTGGTCCAGCGAACTGGTTAAACAAAAGCTTCTAAATGCCATCTGAAATTTTCTTCTAAAATTATCATTTTTGTCAGGCTCCTATATTTATGTTAAGTTATTATACTTAAATTGCATTGAAAAGGACATACACATTGAAGCTTAAACCTAAACATAGGAGCCTGATAAAAATGCTCATTTTAGATTAATATCTCAGATGGCACATAGAGGCTTTTGTATCTGAACTTTTCATATATATAGTCATTTTATTAGTATTATTTATTTACTGTATATATAGCTTTTTTTCTTCCAGTTTTAGTAGTAATTTTAGTACTTCTTTCAGTTCTACTTTTCTATGTATATTTTATTTCAGCTTTATTTCAATTAACAAAAACACTTGTAATAGTCTTAGATTTTGTTTACAATAACAACAGTGATGTAGTGAATAGCAGATCAATTACTTACATTTAATTACAGAAAATTGTAATTTGGTTTGGTGACCCGGTTCAGAACAACAGTTTAAGGTTCAAGGTGACCCGAGCTGTTCTTTGTTAGTGTTATTTTACAGTATCTAAGAAGCTGCTGCGAATGTTAATTACACCTGACAAGTCTATATATATATATTATATATATGAAAAAGAAACAAGTTTATCCTTTTGGGGGGATTAAATATAATTTTCTTGGCGTTCTTTATCTTTGAATTATATGCCTTTGTCTACTTTGACTGTCCCTGAATATTCAAGAAATGAATGTTGGCAGGAGAAGAAAAGATATTAATTAAGAGTAGATTCTGCATTGACTCAGACTTGTACATAAGACAAAAGGTTAAGTAAATGCCAGGGCTGCTATGTCACCTCAAACAATGAGTATTAGCTTTGGAATCATTAATGTCTGCTGAGAAAACACAGTCAAATTGGAGTCTTGATTGCCAGAAAATGTGAGGCCAGGGCTGTTTCATTTCAATCTATAGTTAAATTAGCCTCCGACAGCGGGTTGAAAACACACAATTAACTGAGCTAGGTGGGGCATAGGGGAACAGCACCTCTAATGCACCGCTAGATTGAGATTGAGCCGGGTTTCCAAATAAGAAACATCTCATCGGCTTTCCAAATCAAAGAAGGGGCTCCCAGGCTCCAAGCCATCTAACCCCGCTGAAACCCGTCGGTATGAACTCATTGTGAGGGGCTGACTCTCTCAGGACCATTGATGGAGATGAATTTTTTGTCAAAACATAGGCATTTTTGTGCATTTTTACAACTAACAGAATGGCCAAATGGCATCACGTTTCTAAAACGATGCCGCGCTGTCTCTGCAAAACTGATGAACATGACAGAGAGTGAGACGGAACAAATAAACAAATGAGCAGGATGAAAATATATAAATAAATGGTTGAGGTGCTCTGAAGATTTCCCTCTTTAAACTGATAGAAATTGCAGAGGCATTTGAGCAGCGCAGAGGTAGTGTTTCCAAGCATATGGCATTTTAATTCCTGTTTGTCTCATCTGGGTAACTCCGGCCCAGCAAATCTCCGACTTCAACCAGGGAAATATCCGAAGAAGTGAATGCTTATGAACAAAGGGCTTCAATTTCCTCTGTAATGGGGGTTTCATTCACCATATTTTCCACAGAATTATGAAACGGAGAATTCGGTTCACTCGCTAATTTATTTGCTGTTATCATCTCTGCCTGTCTCTTTTCTCTCCGCAATACAAAAATGAACAGACATTTCAAACGTGCGTCTTTCCTCAAAACTGCTCCATCAATAAAGTGCACAAATAACCCAAAATTTCGCTCGTGACACCAAACACGAGATCGTCCTGAACAAGCGGCATGTTCATTTTTAATCATGAGTTGCCTTTGTGGCTGTTGACAGCTAGTGAAGTATGACTAATACGAGCGGTGTTGTTGCTTCCCCACTGAGGTTGAATGGTCTCTTCACACACAGAGCCCTGTAGATCATAATAAATTTCATTGCAGGATGGCTAATAATCTCACTGTTTCACTTTGGTGGCAATCACAGCTACTACAACGTGTCATGATTCACCAATTAAGAGGCCATATTTCTTCAGGCTGCCAATGCAAATGGACAACAAGTGTTGGTGAAGTCAATGGATGCTAAGCTGAGCTCAGTGGCTCACTTACTATAGCAGCTAGCTTCAGACAAACATAAATCCTGTGAGATTTATTTAGGTGTAAATATATAAATATATTACACATGCACACACTCATCTGAAGACACTGTGAGTTGTTCATGGAGAAATTCAATTATAAAAATAAACCGTACAAACTTACATTTTTTTTTTTTTAATAAAACAATCTCTCTCTTTTTTGTAACCCAGGCTCACTGGAAATACGTGCCTATAAATAAATTTCTGCAACACCGTTATTACATACCTTACTGCACATTTCGTAATGCTCTATCATGCTAGAAATGTCCCCTACACCAAACCCAACCCAATTAACAATGCAAATGCAAAACTGATATAAAAACTAATTTGTTCATGCAGCCATGCTATTTTAACTTCCTCATGTGGATTTGAGCTGTTTTGTCAAACCGTAGTTTCACAGGGTTCGTACCAGAGCTCTTCCTCTCTCAAGTGCAACACCGTATCACGTAACTACTGAGCAAACCTACTGAATTAGAAAACTCATGCATATGAATGTGACGACAATGTTTAAAAGCATGAAGTTTTCGAATTGAAAACATGATCATGCAACAGCAATGTGCAAAAAAACTAGACTTTATAAATCAAAATCTGCACCTGTAAATCATCATTTTTAATCAAAATTCAATCTTAATTTCTCTCCACATACTTTAAGATGGATTGAATCATACTTGTCAGGTCGCACACAGTTTGTTCGTATACAGAATTATAAGTCAGCTCCCCTAAGTATATCCACTGGTTTTCCACAAGGATCTATTCTGGGTCCTTCACTTTTTACATGTACATCAACGATCTTCCATTTATCTTTCCTAACACTAGCATTCAAATGAATGCAGATGACACTGTCATTTATATACATGGAATTAATGTGTCACAAGTTGCAAATGAACTTACAGAATCATTGGTTGATGTTACAGCATGGCTAGAACAATGCTGCTTACAGTTGAACATCTCTAAAACAGTGTGTATGTTCATTACAAAACTAAAAGTTTAAGTGTAGTGCCAGATGTATTTGTATCAGGGAAAAATTACAAGTTGTCTCCGAATATAAGTACCTCAGTGTTTTGGATTGATTCCAAACTATCATTTAAGGCACAGGTTAAAAAGTTCTGTAACTGGGTCAGATTTAGATTATCAAATTTTGAGATTTATTCATGATTATATGTCATCTGAGGTCGCTTTGATGTATGTGCATTCCATGATTATTTCTCATATTACTTACTGTTTAACTACTTGGTCGCAAGCTAGTATTACTACTGAAACCACTAGAGTCTTTATATAAACAATCACTAAAAACTCTTGATAAGAAATCAGTTCAGTTTCATCATTGTGCAATATTAAAAAAATACAATTTGCTAAGCTGGGATAACCTGATCAAATATGTACATATTTGTCTGCTGTTTAAGACGATGCATAGCTTGACTTCACCACTAAAACAGTTTGTGAATATTAGAACTGCTCACCGATCTACAAGGGGTGGGGAAAGAGAGGACTGTATTATTCTTTATTATTTATGTATATATTGAAGTAACTTCAGTCAGTCTGTATTTTCAGTCAAAGCTGCTAGGGAATGGAACTCCATCCCATCAACAATTAGACGATTACACACTTTCGGCTCTTTTCACTCTCATCTTAAAAAATGGTTACTGACAACTCAGCACTGTCAACATTAGTATTGTATTCTTGACAATAGACTTCCTTGTACCGATTGCTCTTGGCTATGTTGCCTTATCCTATTGCCATCTCTCTCTCTCTCTCTCTCTCTCTCTCTCTCTCTCTCTCTCTCTCTCTTCTCTTTTCCTTTCCCTAATATATTTACTTTGTTTTAGATAATTCACTTTATTTTGTATCTTAGTAGCACATTTTTGTGTTTGTTTCTGTAATTTATTTATTTTTTATTTATGTTATTTTTTATTTTCCCTCTCTCTCCATATGATGTGTATATGTGTGATGCTCTGTCTTTGTTTTTAGGGTGACCTTTTAACATTCTGTCAAAGGTCTATAGATGAAAAATAGCCTTTTGGGCTAATTCTGGCACATTTACAGTTATGATTATTAATGTGCATTGCCCCTGTAAATAAATAAACTTAAACTTAAAAGGAATAAAGGTTGTTGGAGTTTAACTGCCTCTAGGTTCATTTCAACTGGAAACTCCAGTGACATATAAGTATATTTGTTCAGTTTTTCAGAAATGTATATAGAGGCACGTATTTCCAATGAGCCTATATTGTTGTTTTTTTAAACTAAATTCAATCAAGAAGTGCTGTTTTGACACTATTTAATGTAGCTGCTCAAATGTATATTCTCACATATAATCTCTAAGTCAATAAAACAGCTTGTGAACAACGTCATATGATGCGACTTTTAGTCATTGAATGTTCATAGCCATAGCTTAGTGTAAAAAATATAAATAAAAAACACTTTTTCTTTAGAAAGGAGAACAAAGCTCTACAATTGTAATTGTCTTGTTAAACATTTGTACTATATTAAATATGCATTTGTTTTACTGTTGTTTAAGTCAACAATAATTATTTATTTTTGAATAAATTACATAAACAAATTCTAAACATTGTAATAAAAGGGGGGGGGGGATAAAGGGGAAAAAACCAAGGCCATTTTCTCAAAAATATTTATTTATTTATTTGTTTGTGTGTGTGTGTGTGTGTGTGAGTGGGTAATATAATAGTCCTATCAATAAAGCAGATATTCAGTCAGAACAACTCTATAGAACAACTATCTGGGTTAAAACAAACCATTTTTTATTATTATTATTATTACATTATTTTAATGCCCAGTTTTTCTAAATACATACATATATAGAGATAATTGTTGTATTTTCAGGGCCTATCTGCTGCCAGATGCCACCCCTCATGCTAACATGCTCCTCCACTAAACACTGCAACACAATATGACACTAACCCTCTGCTACAGTTTAGAGGCCTGCAGAGAAAAAAGACAGAAAGTGACAAGGAGAGAGAGGATAGGGTAGCAGAGTGAGAGAAAGAGTAGAGCCGTCTACTCCGGCAGTGCCCACACAGCGCCAGCATCGATGCTAAAAAAACAGACACGAGCCTCACTTCCAGTAGCACATCTCTCAGCGCCCCATTGAACAAAATAACTGCGCTAGTTATCTTGAGGGCAATCTCACTACTGTTTAACTGCCTAGGACAATAAATAAAAGTAAGTCTACTGTTTATTCTGTCCATGCTCGCATTACATCACAACTTCAATTACAGAATTTTGGTTATTACTGCCAGTGCTGTCTCCCTCTAATGTGACAGCTGTTCCCAGTTTTACTTTACATGTTTGTAGGTTAAATACTGTATTTTGGATAATGAGAACAATAGGAGAGAGGAAAGCCCCTGGGGTCTCGTATTCTGCAGGGCAGTCTCAGGGTCTGGCCTGGAAAATCAAGCTGCGGGAACAAGAGATACAAAGCACGGGAATCAAAATAAATAAATAATGGAGAAATATTGGACAGAGAAGTGTCGACCCCTGCTCCCCTAGGAACATGTGTGCCTCTGATCTGCCTAGTATTTCAAGAAAAAGCAAGGTCTTGAACCCCAATCCTTAGACACATAACAAAGCACACTTTTGCAGCTGCCATGCACAACTATATGCTCGGAGGCCTGAGCGAGTCCCAAGACAATGCCCTCTCTATCAGCCCCAGGACAAATATCTAGACAGCAATATTTTCTGCTTCAATTGCTGCAATGCCTGTAACTGTGAGTGTGAGAACAGAGGAGAAAGTGAGAAAGAATGTGCCAAATGATTATTTTAATAACTCACATATACACCTGAACAAACGTCAAAGGCGCACGGGCACATCCCAATAAGCATTCCTGTAGAGATGGACATCCACGTTTAGCCAGTCACGTGGCTATGTGAGTACTACTGCATCATATAAAACAGACACTTTCATTTGATGCATTTTACAAATAGAGGATACCTTGTTGTCAGTGGCTTTTAGATATGTTCAATAAAAGAAATAGAAATAAAAGTAGCTAAATACATTTTAAGACACAAAAATCTCTCTAACCTTTTAGAATGTGTTTTTCTGACCTTCTCAACTACTGTATATTTAATAATTAATTAAGATTGCAATACAAACTTTACTTACATAAAAAAAAAATAGTTTACACTTTATTTTAAAGTGTCCTTGTTACAGTATAATTATATATTTAAGTAATGAGTAATATTAATTAACTACATGTACTTACTGCATGGTTAGGGTCAGGATTAGGGATTAGTTTAAGGTTACTTTCATGTAATTATGCATAATTAAGTATTATAATAGTAAGTACATGCAAGGTGTTACAATGACACACTAAAATAAAGTGTTAACAAAACATAACATAATTTCAAAAATATTGATCTGTGTCCTAAACAGCCTTCTTATCTAATAATCCTACAGGAAAAGATCAGCAAAAAATAGCACTTCAGCATGGCCAGAAGACAATATATAATTCAAAAATCTTCTCAAATTACTCCTCTGTTTTTGTACTTAAATAACAGGTTACGTTATGATACCTTTCTCTCTCTCT
>QVTF01008487.1:0-24078 GCA_003573665.1 Oxygymnocypris stewartii | reverse complement strand
ACATTTTTTTTCTTCAAATAGATTCATTCATGTTTTTTTTTTTTAGATGAAGGCATGTCACAACCTGACAAATAGAGCACAAATACATGTGTTTGAATGTAATATTTAATATCCAGAATTCAATTTCTATGTTGACTCTCATTTACCAAGGATATTTCTACCATAAATACAGTAGAGTTTGATTATATACACAGATTTTAAGTCTTGGGAAGCATTTTATTCTCCTCCCTTTAAACATGTTTTAAGCCTGTTCATATATAAGCTCATTTCCACCATGGAATAAAACTATTTTCAAAGTAACTGACTTTTATCTCACACTTTTGACTTTCCAGAATTACTAATCGTTTCCTCTGAATTTTGAAATGTAGAATTTTTCTCAGAATTCTGAGTTTATATCTCACAATTTTGACTCTTGTCTTTTTTTCTCTCTGAATTCTGATATTAAAACTTGATATTCTGTTTTTTCTCCACTATGGAGTTAAAAAAATAAAAGGTAATTTCTACTTTTATCTCACAATTCTGTTTTCTTACAGAAGTGTGAGTTTATACCTCACGCATCTTGATTTCTATTTCATATTTTCGTAAGAAGTCAGAACTGTGAGAATTCTAATATTCTTTGCATTTATTTTTGTATTTAGCATTGTTTTCCCTGCATTGAGAACAGACAAGCGTTCCTGTTAAAGACCATGCAAACAGGATCACAAAAGTCCTAAAATCACTTTGTTCCTTTAGCAAGCAGGTCTTCTGCAAAATGACGTGTCGCCCAATGGTCTTGTGCAAATGCACGCGTACACGGTCACGGGAGTCGCTGAGGTAATTTGGTTTACCGTTTTGATGTGATTAGTATCTTTTGGCTCAATTAAGTTGATGAAGAAGTGTTTCCTGGGATCTAATGAGGTGTTCTCTCACAGGTTGCATGTAAAGGTCGTTCAGTGAAGCTGGTGAGGGTCTTTAACCCTTGGGGTCACGGAGAGTGGAACGGAGACTGGAGCGACAGGTCTGAATTCTTCTGTTTGAATTCATATTTCTCCATAATATATCAATTAGGCATCTTATATCGTGTTAATCTGGTCTCTTTAGATCCCCTTTGTGGGAACTTGTGCGTCCTGAGGACCAAAAATACAAAGTTGTGCTTGATGATGGAGAATTCTGGTGAGCTGAAATAAACATCCAAAATTCTTTAGTTATTTTAGATCAATGCTTTTTATTTATATCTTGTTTTGTTTTTTATAGCTTTTTATGGATATAATGCATACAGGTGCATCTCAATAAATTAGAATGTCATGGAAAAGTTGTATTAAAAGTGTATTAAATAGTGTTCCTGTGGCTCAGTGGTAGAGCATTACGTTAGTGGCGCAAAGGTTGTGGGTTCAATTCCCAGGGAACACATAATGTATAACCTGAATGCACTGTAAGTCGCTTTGGATAAAAGCGTCTGCTAAATGCATAAATGTAAATAAATTCAATGCACACAGACTGAAGTAGTTTAAGTCTTTGGTTCTTTTAATTGTGATGATTTTGGCTCACATTTAACAAAAACCCACCAATTCACTATCAACAAATTAGAATATGATGACATGCCAATCAGCTAATCGACTCAAAACACCTGCAAAGGTTTCCTGAGCCTTCAAAATGGTCTCAGTTTGGTTCACTAGGCGACACAATCACGGGGAAGACTGCTGAACTGACAGTTGTCCAGAAGACAATCATTGACACCCTTCACAAGGAGGGTAAGACACAAACATTCATTACTGTTCACAGAGTGCTGTATCCAAGCATGCTAACAGAAAGTTGAGTGGAAGGAAAAAGATGCACAACCAACCGAGAGAACCGCAGCCTTGTGAGGATTGTCAAACAAAATTGATTCAAGAATTTGGGTGAACTTCACAAGGAATGGACTGAGGCTGGAGTCAAGGCATCAAGAGCACCACACACAGACGTGTCGAGGGGTTTGGCTACAGTTATCATCAGAGACGTCTTACCTGGGCTAAGAGAAGAAGAACTGGACCGTTGCCCAGTGGTCCAAAGTCCTCTTTTCAGATGAGAGCAAGTTTTGTATTTCATTTGGAAACCAAGGTCCTAGAGTCTGGAGGAAGGGTGGAGAAGCTCATAGCACAAGTTGCTTGAAGTCCAGTGTTAAGTTTCCACAGTCTGTGATGATTTGAGTGTAATGTCATCTGCTGGTGTTGATCCATTGTGTTTTTAGAAAACCAACGTCACTGCACCCGTTTACCGTTTAGAGCACTTCATGCTTCCTTCTGCTGACCAGCTTTTTAAAGATGCTGATTTCATTTTCCAGCATGATTTGGCTCCTGTCCGCACTGCCAAAAGCACCAAAAGTTGGTTAAATGACCATGTGTTGGTGTGCTTGACTGGCCAGCAAACTCACCAGACATGAACATAGAGAATCTACGGGGTATTGTCAAGAGGAAAATGAGAAACAAGAGACCAAAACATGCAGATGAGCTGAAGACCACTGTCAAAGAAACCTGGGCTTCACACCACCTCAGCAGTGCCACAAACTGATCACCTCCACGCCACGCCGAAGGCAGTGATTAAAGCAAAAGAAGCCCCTACCAAGTATTGAGTACATATACAGTAAATGAACATACTTTCCAGAAGACCAACAATTCACACAAAAAAAAAAATTGGTCTTATGAAGTATTCTAATTTGTTGAGAGGGTTTTTGTTAAATATGAGCCAAAATCATCACCATTAAAAGAACCAAATAACCATTTCTTCAGTCGGTGTGCATTGAATTTATTTAATACACGAGTTTCACAATTTGAGTTGAATTACTGAAATAAATGAACTTTTTCACGACATTCTAATTTATTGAGATGCACCTGTAGTTGTATGACACTGTATTTACAGCAGATTTCTGTCTCTGCAGGATGTCAGTGGAGGATTTCTGCAGGAATTTTTCAGATTTGGATATATGTTGTTCAGATGTGAACGTTCTTGCTGGATCGTATTCTTCCTCCTGGAAATCTGAAGTGCACAGAGGCCAGTGGGTGTTAGGAACAACAGCGGGCGGCTGCAAATGACATAGGTCATCCGACTCTTTTATATCATTCTATAACGACGGGTTCTACTATTTGTTTAAGCATAAGGATGCAAATCATGTCAAAATAAGACAATTTACTGAAAATGAATTACGCATGGCTTTGTTGAAGGTTGATTGTGATTGGTTGACAGCAATGCTTGAAGTGAAACACATGAGGTGCTTGCTTTACTTTGAGAGTGAGGACGTGATGATACCTTTAGTTCAGAGAGAGATTTAGATGTTCAATCAATAACTGATCAGAAAGATTCAATCAGACTGATCCAACCCGTTCACATCTAAGAGTTATTTGAAGAACGGTCTCAAAAGAGTCATTGGCTTTATGTTATTGCGTCGAGAGAGAACAACTCAAAAGAAAGACTTGCTGTTATTTTGTCATCTTTTTAAAACAAAAACAAAACTTTCAAGGAGGAACAAAAACGTTTGCAAATGAATGCAAAAGCAATAAATGTACATTTGAGTTTTTTCTTGGTTATCAAAAGTTCTATTTTCTAAGGGAAGTTAATCGAGGCTACACTCTAAACACGCTGGGTTAAATACAGCCCAGTGCTGGGTAAATATTGGACCGAACATGCTGGGTTGTTTTCAACCAACGGTTGGGTTAAATGTTTAACCCAACCTTCTGGACAGTAACCCAACTGCTGGGTCTAAACAACCCAATTGCTGTGTTTGCCCATATTTCACCCAGCCCTGGGTTGTATTTAACCCAGCGTTGTTTAGAGTGTATTAAACAGATAGGATAGGAGTCTGCGTTAGGACACTTCTTTAATAGCCTATAGACTATAAGTCTTCTTTTTTTATAGAGAGTTTTTCAAGAAATCCCCAGTTTCGTGTGATTCTAAGGAGACTGTTGACGACCCCAGAGATGAAAAGCTCTCCAAATCTCCTCGTGTCTCTCATCAGAAATCTCACAAGAGAAACAGGCACCTGGCCACCAATTTCACATCGGCTTTAACATTTATGAGGTTTGTAGCAATGCATTCTGACAGCTTATGAATTTGCAAAACGACTCTTTTCACTTGAATGAACATTTATATCTGTTTCTGTCACTCTTGCAGGTGCCAGCTCATGTACGTATTTAACATATTTCCCGAAACACTTGCATTTTGGGTTTGTTTTGCAGAGGACAGAGTAATCAATATTGTTCCTTATTCACAGTTAAAGTTAAAGGACCAAGTGAAAAATTCCCCGCTTCATTCTTCAGAAATGCCCGTCTCGTTGGAAAGAATGAATCCTACATCAATGCTCGGGAAATCATGAGTTTTTCCGATTTAAAGCAGGCGAATACCTCATCGTTCCTTCAACTTTCCAGCCAAAGGAAGCTGCGTCCTTCCTTCTGACAGTCTTTTCAAAGACAGAAGCCACCATTGAGTAAGAGTTAATGCATGTTGGGCTTGGGATTGACAAGCTATTTGCACATACAATTCAACTATATCAGCTTTAGGAGTAGCAGCTTTAGTAATTGATTTAATGTATTATTGGACTACAGAATTTAATATTTTGATGTTGTGTCTCAGAGACAGTTCTGGATATGGCATGACCATAAAAAGGTATAGCACGGATTGGGCTATATACAAATGTAAGCTTTGAAAGTGAATATATTTTCAAATGATCTCCATTTTTCTCAGATGATTCCCAGGGATAATGATGATCCCTTCCAGCTCTTTCCACAATATGCTGATAAGGTACATGCGACTCTCTAGCTGTTCTGGATTAGGAGGGAATGTGACTGATTATAATCAGAAATTGAACTGGAAATGCTGCTGAAAGTAACACAAATACTCCAGATATTTAAAACAAGCATGTTATCTGTTTATGTAAGTACGGAGAGGTGGACTCTGTGGGACTTCAAAGACTTCTGAATGAGAATCTTTATGCAGGTAATGCATGTAGAGGAAAGTCATAATATCAAATCATATTTCTGTTTTGCTTGCAGTGATCTGTGACTCTGCGTATGTTTTTGGTCTGATCTTTCAGGACATTCACAGAAGACCGCAGGATTCAGCTTGGATTTGTGTAAGGGCATGGTGGCACTGATGGATGTATCCTCAAATATGAAGGATAGTAGTAGTAGTAGTCGCCCTTTATTGTCACTAGTCACAAGTACCAGCGAAATTAGCCATCAACCTGTCCATACATACACAACATACATATGACAGGAGGTAGACAGAACAGGAAGACAGGGAATTGAAGAAAATACAGCATTTACATGAGGAAATTGAGGAGAGAAAGAAATGAACCCCAGACTATGCTCCTTAGGGAGTACAGTGTGAGAACAGAAAAAAAACACCTCAGCACAAAAAAGCACATCAGAGTGAGAAAAAGGCTTCAGGGATCTGTGTTTCAGATGTTTGTGCATGTTGTTTGTGTATTATATCACCTTTTATAAAGTGCTCTTTAACGCAACAACACAGCTCAGTGTCACTGGAAGGCTGAGTGAATTTGAATGCCTTCGTTTGTGGAAACGAGCAGTTTTTCTAAAGGTAAAAGTGCAACAACATTTCTATTGTTTTATCATTGCATATTCTATTTTCAAAATGCACATTATAAAAGTAAAATGATTTGCAATTGCTCTTTTGTTTGTTTCTCAGGATATTTTCTATGGCAAGGATGTTCGCGCACTGGAAGTCTGTCTCTGAATGAGCTCCGAATGCTCTTACGAATACAGGTAACATTATTGTCTACGTTAAGACTATGTTTAACACACTTATATGTTCTTAAATGATCTTGAAGTCATAAAGGTTACATCACTGTTGAATTACTTACCATAGAAAACAATATCATTGATATGCTGCTATTTTGGATGTGTTCAAGGGTTTGTATTGAGTGACAGTATGCTGAATCTCATGTCTCTACGATACGGCGACTCTAATGGTGAAATTACACTGGAAAACCTGATTGTGCTCGTCCTGCGCATGGATTGCATGGCCAGTGAGTCGAAAACATTGACCTAATTGTGTTACTATCACAGTTCAAAATATTATGTTCATAAAAAATCCTAAAAATAACTTGAGATCTAAGATAGATAAGTTAGAATTCAACTTAAATATTGTATTCATGTTTTATAAAAGATACTTAACATCCACACCAAACGTCTGTAGTGCATTAATGTCCTTGTCATGTCTGGATTATTTATGTTAATTGCTGTTATTAATGTACACAACGTATAAATCTCATATGATCGTCACCAGAAACTTCAAGAGACTGCTGCGGGAGGGCCGAACATGATGCTGGGAGAAAAGTGAAGTAATGTTTTCATACAAATATATTTTATTAATCAGAATTCATAGTAAGATTAATACAAATCATAGATCATAACAGCTGTTTAACCAATGCTCTGTTGTGTAGTGGATGCATCTTACCATGTACTCATGATCCAGATGAGACTGAGAAAATGGATCCTGACAGACTCCGAGACCTCGCTGAGAACAAAAACACAGATAAATACACAAATCTAAGACTTAAATTCAACTTTATCTTCATACGTGATACATGTGGCATATGCAGACTTGTTAATTACAATTGATTTGATTTAGCATATGGTGATAAACTGTGATGTGCATTCTATTAAATCGCCTATAGAATGAATGTGTGGAGAGTTTTAGCTTGTTTAAATAAAGTAAACACTTTTTATTCAGATCACACTAATCTAGTTTGGCTTTATTTTAGCTTGTTAATGAGATGAACAAAACCCCACGCTTTCTACCATTAGGAAAATATGTTTGATGAGCCACATGTACTGTATAATAACCAATAAATCACTACAGAAATCACTGTTCTATCGGGCTTATATGTTTTGACACATTACTACTTTACAGTAAAAATGCAGTCTAACGCCATAAAGAACTCGAATAAATGGACAGTAGACTCCAATTAATGAATCCTTCTGCAGTAAAGCGCTAGCTCATGAATATTAATTAGATTGCGTGACGTTGGCCTAATAGCGCTCACTGATTTTGCTCAGTGACAGAATGGTGAACGAATCCGACTACACAATGAACTTGACTTATTAATATGAATTAGAAACAGTGACCGTTCGCTCAGGCAAATCATAACCTTCGTCATAGTCGAATTAGTTAATCTGTGTCCTCCTCCGAGGAAACTAGTGTGCTTGTACTAGGATACAAGCGGTTGGCACACCAGGCCACGCTGAGAGGTGGGTAACTACTGTAACTTGTTAACAATTCAGTTAGACTTAAGTTATATATCCAAATATCACAGATCATTTAACGAACGTTTCCACGTGCCAAGATTCAGGCCACCCAACAGAACTAGCCTCAAGCTAGTTAAAAACTCGTAATCGTGTTGTGTAGCCTATATAGCTGATATTATATATTATAGTATTATAGCCGATATTATATATATATATATAAACAATATTTAAAATATACTAATAGAAGTGTAACTTTTCTGAAATCAGAGTCAAAAACTCTTAATCGTGTTGCGCAGCCTATAGCCCGATAATATATATTATAGTATTATAGCCGATATATATATATATATATATATAAACAATATTTAAAATATACTAATAAAAGTGTAACTTTTCTGAAATCAAGTTAAAAAACTCTTAATCATGTTGTGTAGCCTATATAGCCGATATTATATATTATAGCCGATATTATATATATATATATATATAACAATATTTAAAATATTCTAATAGAAGTGTAACTTTGGCTGAAATCATCTTGAGGAGAGTAGAAGCCTAACGTTAGTAGGCCTACTTCAAACTCCATGGTACTTAAATGATCATGTTAAATGTCTAAAAACAAGATAATAGGCTACTATGGGGTCCTTTTAGAAGTGTTTTTGTTGTGCATTAATAATTAGTCGCTAGTTCTACACAAATTCTACACCCTTGAAAATCATAAGCGATGTCCGACTTTGGAAACTATAGTGTCTGAATCTTTGCTTTATTCTGACGAGCGTTGTAAATGATGACCCGTGTTTTGTTTAGCTTCTTGTAGTAATAAACAGTAGCAGGCTCTCCCTCATCTCTGTGTGTGCACTTGGGGTGGGACATGACTGATAACAAAAGCATTAGACTTTACTGTGGCCAGCATCGATCAAACATTCAGGAGGTTATTTGAGATCACTGAACCGTCTGTGTCCAAACATACGTTTCAATAGGCTGCTTTCTGTGTGCCATTCAAAACCAGTTATTCTTGCGTTATAACTGTTTTTTGAATTAGACACAAACCATGAGTGTAAAGCCAAACAGGAACGTCAAACACATGTAGAGTTTAATCAGAAACTCTCCAAGTCTTCTGTCATCTGCGTCATCTAAAACAACTGCTTATTATTACTGCTTCATGTAGTTATCTGCAGTTAGACAGCATGATACTTATATATAGGCTAGTTCTGCTTATGCAGTAAAATTACCTGTGATTATATATTTTATGTGACACATTCTATGTTGAAATTTAAAAGTGTGTTCTCATAACTGCACACTGCCTTTTTAACTTTATTCCTCCAGGAAGTGAAATCATTTTGGCATAAATCAACAGCAATATTTGTAAGTAATATCAATAGTTATTTGATAAACATCTTGGATGTATTTTGTTTTGGTTTGTTGGATTTATCTCTAAAACATTCATCAAATTAAATCAGTTTGATAAGGTTAACATTTTAAACAATTAATAAAATTAAGCTGTTTTTAATGCTCCGTATTTATCTTATGAACATCCTGTTGTTTTCTTGTCATTTTGCAAGTAATCAAAATTAAAGTATGACCTTTTATAAACTCTTTTATATAAATACTTCCTTAAATTACAATGAAAACAGAACAGGAATGACATACTGTAAGTGTAACTTGGCATGACGTTGTTGTTTTTTCTGGCAAGTCACATTTACACAGTGGTTACTCATTTCTGTGAATCCACAATCAGTTTATTCAGTGATTTTATATCCCTTAACATAACAATGTTTAATGTGTTCTACATGAAGGCAGCAGAGTGATGGGGTTTTTACTTTTTCATGATATGGTACACATTATAATATAAAAGTGATATGACACAATGTTGATAAATGCTTTTGCAAACTTTAGACACAACAGGTAACAGACCAGAGATATATCTGGATCGACTGTATGAACGAGATTAAAAATGAAGTATTTGGGAAGCTCTAGGCCATTGTTGATAGTCAATACTTCTTATCAGCATTCGGGTATCATTGGTGATGTAAAACCACTTTGAATGGAGCTTTCATGAGGCTGCACCTATGTTATGGTTAATGCAAAACAATATTAACTAATCAAGAAATGAATGTACAGCTGCATAAATAAACGTATATTTCCTCGCTTATACTGTGTTTACTTGATCGTTTTCAATTACTCTGATCCACTGCAGTTTCTGGCTAAATACAAGAGCAGCCGACAGCAATTGAACCCTTAAACATTCACTAATAGTCAAGCCTGTTTGTGTCTGTCTTCACTAAATAATGAAGTCCTTGTTGGATAGTCTGTACACTACATACAAGCGATATCAAGAAAAGCTTTAACAGTCATACATTCCATTGTAAATTGTATATACGTTTTAAAGGCGTAACATACCAGAGGTTAATAGTTGCATAGCCTGAAATGTGTTTTATGGTTCCTAAGTGGTTTGAGATAGTGTTGCAAACATCGCCATAATAGTTCATAATTGTATATAGTTCTGACTGATACAGTTAAATCACAATAAAAGTACAAATATTTTTCTTGCATATATGAGTGTTCTTACATGAATGTAAACCGTACATTTCATGGCCAATGGAATCCACTACACGAGAGAAACAAAGTAACATTCTTTTACAGATGTTTTGACTGATGTAACTTCAAGTGCAAGACTTAAGAAGGTCCATAAAGGTGAAAATGGTCATACTTGTAGAAAAACGACCAGGTTTTTGCTTTGTGGCCTTTGTTCTTTATAGCTGTCAAGAACATGTGAACAAAATCAGCCCGTTTTTGCTGTCCTGGAGCACAAGTTATTTTATATTATTACTTGCACCAAGAACTCCAATGCTTTGTTTGCATTATTGCTATAAATATGTATTACTGGAGTTATTCCCAATTGCTCCATACATTGTTGTAAGCGTACAGTGTTGTGGGCCAAAAATGATTCCTGAGTAACAGGACACATCTGGTATTGAGATTTTTCTGCATTATTGGAAAGATGCATTATTTCGTTGGACAGAGGTCCATCATAAAGACGTCTCCACGCATGAGCCATTCCTATGGAAGGAGCGATGATTGGGGCAACTCTCACTGCAATGGACGATAAGCACCGGGAAATACAGCGCATCCTGGTAGGGTGGTGGGTCTTCCTCGTCAACATTGATCCGTCCGGACAGGCATCGCGTGTTCTCACTGGGGCTCTCGGGTTCGTCCAGAACTGCCGCTCCCACTTCTCCAGAAGCAACTGCGGCGGGAGCCGTACAGTCTTCCCAAGGAGAAGTGGCTCCCGCTGAAGGGGATCCGTGGACTGCCGTTGCAGATGCTTAGGGCGCTGCGGGAGAACACGGAGGAGCTGCTGATGGTGCGATGGCAACGTTCACAGTTTTGTCTGACTCCTCCTGAATGTTGCGCCAGGTCCATCAGACCCGCCTCCGAGTAGCTGGGCACCAGCTGCTGGTTGGAGCGAATGTGCCACTCCAGTTCTGTGCTGTCAATAGTGTTGACCCTTGGGATGCGTCTACAGTTAGGTCTCTCATCGCAGGGAGTCACAGGGATGTAGTCGGCACCAAAGAGCTTTTCCACACGGTAATGGACGTAGGCTGTGCGGTACTCGGTCAGCACCCGTAACGGCCAGGATAAGGTAAGAAAGGCCGCTGTCCAGAAGACGTAGTTGGAGATGTACCAAGGGTGGTGGTCGGGGTTGGAGAAGGCAATCATGTACTCTTTGAAGTCTACGTTTTTCAGGTGCATCCCCTCCCGAGCCTCCATATAATCATCTAGTCCTTCGTTGTCAGTGAAGAACCTTGCCCGTTGGGTCAAATAGGAATTTTCGGACTCCACATTGGCGAAGCTAAAGCACTTAGTGAACCTCAGTTTGGTGATGGCTGACTTTTCCAGATCGACGAGCTGTTTGGAGACATCCTTAACTCCACAGTGGCCGTAGTCTAACTCTGCCTCGGCTACATGCGTGTTCACCCTCTCGTGATACACCTGCGTGGTTGTGTACGCATCTCCGTTGCGGTACCTCGTGACTTGCCGCGTCCGCCGCACATAGTGGTAGCTGATAGCCTTCCACCAGATGCAAGGCTTGGCCTGCTGCATCCTCTGGACTTTTTCGTAAATCCCCTCCACATCTACTTTATACTGAAGCTCATTTCTGGCATGGCAGTGCCAGCACTCCACCAGGTAAACGACATAAAGCATGATGAGGAAAGCCAGGGGGATGTAGATGTAGCCATCGGAGCAGGGACTGTCATGATACATCATGGACTTCCCTTTGTAGGCACTGTCAAAGGTCAAGCGGGTGACCTTGGTGACGTGGCACCACACCATGGCTCCCATGCAGCCGTACATGAGCATGGACAGCAGCAGGCATTTCCAGAACACCTCTCTGCACATGGACTTGCTCAGTGACTGTTTCACAGGCCCCTGCTGCTCGTCAACCACAAAAGAGAACAAAGAGAATGCAGATGAGTTCAAAAGGACATGGAAACGGTGAGTACAGGGAATTATGCAAATGCAGTGTCATGCATGTTGTTGTTTGAAATCAAGGTGATGAATTTGCACAAATGTATTCCTTTACTGGTTTATATTCATGCAGCATCTCATCATCATCATCATAGTGCAGCACATATAGCTAATATATATCTAAATGTTTCCGTATCTAGAGTAGGGATGTCCTCGGCTAAGGATTTTCATAATTTTAGAATCTCGCCAATATTTGACTGATAGTCGAATCATATGTTTATGGGCGGGGCAAAATACATTACCAAGAGTCAAGTCAGACATTCGACAGTAATTATTACTGACTTTAACACACAGGGAAAATGTGTAAAGGATGCCTCCCAGATACAAACGGGGTAAATAATGTTATTTTTTTTTATTAAAAGATAGTAAACATTAAGCGTCAGCGAAACATTTTTTTCAATAGTGCTGTTATTATAACGTTATGTAGGATATATGTCATAGTTATTTATGTTCTGCATTTCTGTTTTGAGCTGCGTGCACTGAAGATGACCAGTAAAATGAATCTCCTTTTTTTAATGAATGGGATTTAACTAATTTCTCTCATAAATTCAAAAACTCATCACCAAACACCAATGACTTGGACATTCATTATATGGACAAAAGTACTGGCACCCCTTCATTAGAAGAGAAAAAGTCACTTCCAAACTGTGGTAACAAAGAAATTCATGTACTTAAAATGTGTATTTCCACCTCTGTTGCAACAGTTTTGAAGTGTATGAAATGACTGTACCCGTATGTCATTGGTGTTTGGTGATGAGTTTGTGTCTCAAGGTCTGCATTTAAAGTCACACCAGAGGTGTTCTGTTGGGATCAGGACTTGTCTTTCTGCAGACCAGTCAAGTTCTTCCACACTGACTGAATCATCATTTCTGATTTATCTGATTCATCACCATCATGATTCTTGTCTTATACACAGAGACACTGTCATGTTAGAATAGAAAAGAGTCCTGTTCAAACAGTTGCTATAAAATTAGAAGCACACAATTCCCTAGAATATCATTATATGCTTAAACATTAAGATTTGTACTTATGGAAATTACTAAAGTAGGCTAGTCAAACCTTTCATTAGAAGGGGGTGCCAATACTTTTGGCAATATAGTGTGTCTTCTGTACTTTTTGTCTTTTTTTTTGTACATCTGTCTTTTTGGTATTTCATTGAATCTTGAACTTTTCTTGTTTGAATCTAAATTAGTTTGTTGTTCAGATGTATTTCTTTTTAGATAAACATATTGAGCTCATTTTAAACTATACATTTCTTTTATTTAACTTTTTGAACACTTTTTTTCACTAACTGTTGAGATTTGATTCCTCTCATTGGATTCTGGACTGTAGGCCTCCCTATTATTTTATTTGTATTTATGTAAATTAGTTTGGTGTTCGAATTAAATTTCATGTTTTGAAATTAAATACCTAATTTGAACAATATTTACAACAATTGTCATTAAATACTACACAATTAACTAGAAGAAATAAAAAATGGTCATTATCCATATACAAAGCTGTTTGTAGATTTTGAACCTGGCAGAACCTTGTTGAAGCAAGACTATAAACTGGTCTCCCGGCATGGAATTAGCTGATCCTAAAATCTTTTTTGCATGCATTTCATGCTTTAAGGCCAGCATACCAATTAGCAAACCATCTTAGGCTGGTTTAGTCTGCAGTACTGCACCAACAGTAATCTGCCAAATAAGCATGTCCAAATATTGGCCTGACCTGTATATCATCACTATGGCTGATTATTTGATCGATCAGCATTGTTCATATTTGATTTGACTTTAGGTGTCATGGCTGGTTGTCATTTGTTGTATGGTATCATGGATTTTACCTCTTCTGCTTACAATAACAAAGACTGGTCGAACTGTCCGCCAATCTCTGCTCATGCATTTCCACGCAGTGATGTGCACATAAACATGCATGCTTCCATGTTGTGAACATCGATTCTTATGTTAACATTGTTTTTCACTATCATCACGCGCCAGTCATGCATCGTCATGACTGCAAAATGCAAACGGCTTCAGTAATTGAGTACCTCCTCTCTAGTGCCGTCTGGGTCGTCCTCGAACACCGTGGTGGTGGTGCTGCTCTCACTGGCTGTCGCTGCGGATGCTGGAGGGGACATGGCTGGAACAATGACGGGGTGTGGACCACCTCAAACTCTCCCCAGACTCTTCAGCATCCAGTAATTACAAACGCGCACCAATGCAACCAGCGCTTTCAAATCAGTCTGTCCATTCCGTCATGCATTTTGAAATTGAATTTCATCGCTTAATCCTGTTTACAGC
Organism: Oxygymnocypris stewartii; assembly: GCA_003573665.1. Lineage (NCBI taxonomy): Eukaryota > Metazoa > Chordata > Actinopteri > Cypriniformes > Cyprinidae > Oxygymnocypris > Oxygymnocypris stewartii. The sequence goes on along the minus strand of QVTF01008487.1, from coordinate 10,049 downwards.
AACACCTGCGATTTGATTAGGCTATGTGTGCAACGTACGCGCGCACAATGCATCGTTTGAATGCCTATTAAAGATCGGTATTATGCTTAAATGATCGTATTACAATTACATCAAACGCATGCATTAAAAATCTGACTGTTGCGGGTTCACAGAGCGTCTGATTAGCCGCCATACCTCCTGTACGATAACGCGAGCGTGAGACGCGTTTCTGGTGCCACTAAAGAAAGAATGTGGTTTATGCCCCTCAAACTGGGTCCTTTGGCGAGGATTTGCAATTCCAAATTGGGAATGTTAAGCGCTGGATATTGTCGTTCCCGCAGGGAGAGGTTGGGGGGTGGGGAAGATGATGAGGAGGAGGAGGATGATGGTGGTGGTGGTGGTGCTCCTCGGTGAAGCTCCTGACAGCAGATGTCGACAACCGAGCGCATTTAAAGTCACATGCTTCTGGTGAAATTCACACATGCAGTCAAAGAAAATGAACTACTGTATCCAATATCTAAAAAAAAAAAAAATGCAATATACAAATAGTTAAAAAATGAATGCAGGTTATTTTTAAAAGTTGAATGGATAGAAGCAATTACTTGTAGAGTTTTTTTATTTATATATATTATTTAATTTCTTTGATTGCATGTGTGATTTTAACTAGTTTCAATGTCTCTGATATGTTTTTGTTGTATTTTCTGTTCAATAAAAGGTTTAATTTAGTAGCCACTGCTAACTATTGCACACTTTACATAGCTCATCATTTTTCATGATTTTAATAATTGTGTTGGTAGTAATTTTATCATGGTTTGATAAACTGCTAACATGTATAATGTGGATGCAATGTAAGGTGTCAGTGAATGTAAAATGATTGACAGCTGTCTTATCTGGCTATTTCAGATTCATCACCGTGGTCCGCGGCACACTGAAGAAGCAGAACATTGAAAGGTTATGAAAAAGGTGCAATGAAAGAGAGGTTGTTGTTATGCTTAACACCATAATTTATGTTCCACAAAGGGACAAAAGTCGTACAGGTTTGAAACCACTTAAATCGAAGTAAATGGCAGTATTTCCATCTTTGGCTTAACTATTCTTTCAGTAGTACGTTGAGTATCAAATACTTTAGTTGCTTCGTAGGTAAAGGTTTTGGCTGCGTGGACATTCATTTGTCAGACGGTCAATTGTTGGTCAGTTCAGTGATCTTAAAGACAAAATATCTAAATTTGCTTGAATTCTCTTTATACTGTGCATATATACTCTGCTTTTTAATGTGCATATAAATGAAATCTAGGGGACTCACAAATGGAAGTGCAGGCACTGTGAATTATTATTGAAAAGCTAGTAATTCTTACAACTAGAATTAATTCAACAGCCAGCAACTCAACAGCTCTGTATAATTTGCCAAATGTCCACAAGAGAGCGATGTAGTCTTTCTCTTTCTCTCTCTGTAAAGATAATAGATCCTCTATTTATATACAGCATTTTTATTTGTGTTGCAGCATATACATTTATTGAGAAAGTGAATTACTATATATGGACTTGACACGGTTTCATATGGTTTAGCTGTAGTCTGTTATGTATTGTTAGACTTGGATATATTAACTTTGACATCAAATTAATTTTACTTTCACGGAGAACATTAATTTTGACATGAAAGGAATGTTTAGCATAATAAATGCGTATCACCGTTTTCAGCATCCCTCATTAACAGACATATAATGGATTCCTTCTGAATGTGTTACGACAAACATTACGCGGTTTGTTAGATGACACATCTTACCCCTTCCTAATATCCTCAGGTGTCATGTTTGTCATAGCTGGGTTATAATCCGTGTTGTTTTTATGAGTATCTAAAGACTGAAATAGCATGCACGAAGCAGAAACAGGCCAAACAGACAGTGTACAGGGAGGTTTATTTGAACACTGGTTAAACATGAAAGTCACATCTGATGTTCTGTGGCTTCTGCATCTCTGCGTCAGCGTGATGAACACAGTTTGTTAGAATCACAGAGAAGATATCCGAGGAAATCTGCAGAAAAGAGCCCGAGATGATGTCAGAATCAAAGCAGCTTGATTTACTTCATTTGAGTTATTTTCTTTACTTGAGCGATCATAAATACAGATTAATGAGACTTTAAATGGTTCTGTGTGTTCGTCATTTATTAAAGCGACAGTACAGTTGCCTGTGATTTTGTCACAATAAGAATAAGCATCAAAATAAACCTCGGGACCATTTTAAATTAGTATTTATGAGTAACAGGAAGTGTAATTTATCAATCAATTTTTTTTCCAGAAAATTACCTGTTAACACGTGTTTTTAGCCCATTTGTTTGCTGCATTTTTGGGAATCTAACTATGGCAGACTATACTAGTGAAGGCATTTGCTGTAACTGTATAAATATCCATTGCAATTACATGTAGTATTTCACTGCTGGACACGACTGACCTTTGCAAAGTCCAGATTTCCTGCAGTGTTTGACGCTGATACACAGAAGTGAGCAGGATTACCAGCCGCGAGCCGCCTCACACGTCAGACCTTTAATTAGCTTTCTGACTGCTTGTTTGCTGGGCTTGACTCTGTATGTTTGGCTCAACACCATAGAGTTGATGCAGTGAAATGATTCTCTTTCACCAGGGAGTGTTTCTTCAGCTGGATCAAATCAGTGTCTACAAGGCGAGTTAAAGGAATAGTTCACCCAGAAATGTTCAATGTGCTCACCCTCAGGCTAAGATAGGAACAGATTTGGAGAAATTTAGCATTGCATCACTTGCTCAGCAATGGATCCTTGAATGGGTGCCGTCAGAATGAGAGTCCAAACAGCTGTTAAAAACATCACAATAATCCACACCACTCCAGTCCATCAGTTAATGTCTTGTGAAGCCAAAAGCTGCATGTTTGTAAGAAACAAATCCAACATTAAATTTTTTTTTACTTCAAACTGTTGCTTCTGACAAAAAAATATAAATCTGTGTTCTGCTCTGAATCAGGAGAGAAATCTGCACAGAAGGTCAGTGTGCGAGTCAGAAGCAATGATTTAAAAGTTAAGAATGTCTTTAAAGATTGGATTTGTTTCTTACAAACATGCAGCTTTTGTCTTCTCAAGATGTTAATTCATGTGGATTACTTGTGGATTGTTTTTATCAGCTGTTTGGACTCTCAATCTGACGGCACCCATTCACTGCAGATGATCCATTTCTGAGCAAGGGATGGAATGCTACATTTCTCTAAATATGATGAAAAAAAACCAACTCATCTACTGGGTGGCCTGAGGGGGAGTTAATTGTCGACAAATTTTCATTTTTGGATGAACTGTTTGTTTAATTCATCATAATCCATAATTTCAAAAAAACAATTTATTTTTGATTTGGGGTAAAAAAATACCTATATATATATATATATATATACATATACATGCCACGAATGAAAATACCGGCACCCTTGCAATTCTGTCAGAACACTGAACATTGTTTCAATTGCAAATGTTTTGGTTTTTACATGCTTATTGTCTTTGTTTGCACTGCATCAACACAAAAAAAAAAAACTGAGAAGAAAAGTCAAACGTAATAACATTTCAAACGGATTGGACAAAATGATTGGCACCTTGTCAAAATTGTAAGAAATAATAGCTTTTTAAGCATGTGATTCTCCTGTCATTTGTATTTAGACACATCTGTGGCACATAACAGGTGTGGGCAATATAGTAATCACACTTACAACCAGTTAAAATGAAGAACATTTGACTCTCAAACCTCTCAAAAAACACTCAGAAATGGTTACAAACAAAGCCCTGGAGAGTTCTGAAATGACCAGCAATGAGTCCAGATCTGAATCCCATATAACACCGTGGAGAGATCTCCAGTTAGGAGAAGGCATCCTTCAAATCTGAATGACCTGCAGTTTGCAAAAGAAGAGTGGTCCAAAATTACAGTAGAGAGGTGTAAGAAAGTCATTCATGGTTCCAGGAAGCAATTGATTTCAGTTATTCTTTCCAAAGGGGGTGCTACCAAATATTAAGTTAAGAGTGCCAATCATTTTGTCCCGTGCATTTTGTGGGGTTCTGTGTGGAATTGTATCAGATTTGACTTTTCTTCTCTGTTTATTTGTGTTATTCCAATGCAAACAAAAATTAAAGAAACAGGATGGTGTTCTTGGGGTCACAGGCCTCATTCCTCCTCCTCCAAACACGCCGAGTCTGACCACAACACTTTCACCAGTTCTCCTCTGAATCATTGGCAAACTTCAGACAGGCTGTACATGTGCTTGTCTCTAACATCCTTGGACAGCTCTTTGGTCTCGGTCATGGTGGAGAGTTTGGAATCTGATTGATTGATTGCTTCTGTGGACAGATGTCTTTTATACAAGTATCAAGCTGAGACTCCCTTTAAGAGAGTGCTGCTAATCTCAGCTCCTTACCTGTATTAAAGACACCTGAGAGCCAGACATCTTGCTGAGTGATAGGGGATCAAATACTTATTTCACTCATTATAATGATAATCAATTTTGAAATTAGTTTTTTCTGGATTTTGTTGTTGTTATTCTTTCTTTCACTGTTCAAATAAACCTAACATTACAATTATAGACTGATCATTTATTTGTCAGTGGGCAAACGTCAGCAGGGGATCAAACCATTTTTTACCTCACAATATATATATATATATATAACCTTACTTTCATGTTATAAGTTAAACAGATGTTATATAAAACTGTTGTCAACAGTTTGGAAAATGTTTTGTGTTCATTGAGATATTGTTTAAAATGTTACTTTTCAAGTGTACTCATTTACGCTGAGCACTGTGTATATATATATATATATATATGTTTGTGTGTGTGTCTATATATATATGTGTGTGTTTGAAATTGTTCCACACCGAATGCCCTGCGAAAACACACTGATGTCAGAAGAGCCTCCACAGAAGGGAAAGGTTTGCCTGTATTGAGTTTGAATAGATTGGTGCATAATACAGTTGGGCATTTGTCAAAAAATATCCACAATATAACAAGCATTAGTGCAACATTCATGGCCAACATGTGGAATCACACGAGTGCTTCACCACTGATCAGTTATTAGTCCCCCTGCAGTCGTCGTGTTTGATCTGATATGTTAGTGTTTGTTTTAGGAGTCATAAGGTTTACAGTCCCTGCCTACAGACTGCGAGGGTGCCGTGGGATCTCACTAATGTCAGGTGGGTAACCTCATCTCGATTGCTTTGCAGTTCCCATGGAAACAGGGCACTTCATGGTTTTCGGAGATGCTTTAAAATCGAGCTTCCCTAAACTTCCAGAACCTTTGGTGATGCCTGTAACAAAGACGTTTTCAGCCTTTCTTTTCTAATATATAAATTTTATTTTAGGGATGCACTATATTAATATAAAATGTTCTTCACACTAATAAAAAATGGTTATTTTGAGAACTGTTCACTAAAAGGTTATTTGGAGACCAATTTATTTTTCTATGGCATCACTGTGAAAAAACACCCTTCCGGGACTTATATTTTTAAGATTATTAATTTATTTTGGCTTTCTAGTGAAATATGACCCGGAAATTATCTTGATAGGTTTTCTGAGATTACATAATCTACCTGAAGTTTCTTCAGAAAATGCAAAATCAAGCTTTTGTACCTTTTAGGTACTAATATGTGCACTTTAGGTACAAATATGTATCTTTAAGATACCCTTTGGACCCTTTAGGTAGAAAATGCAAAATCAATGTTATTTTGAACATGCATTTATGATCTGTGCATTTGACCCAGTCAAAAGCATTGCATTTCACTCTCATAAATAAACATACAATAGCTGTCACTGGGGCAGTGCCATTTCAAAAGACATGACTTTGTATCTAAAGTGTCCATATTGGTATCTTAAAGATACATATATACAGATACACAAGTGTACCTTTTGAAAAGGTCCTGCCCCAGTGACAGCTTTTACCTTTTTTATGAGTGTTGGATGGAGACTTCATGTTCAAACTAAAAATGTAGGTTCATAAACTAAGTTTCTTTGAGCACCCAGTAAACTAATTAACTGATTTCTAGTTTAAGTGTCATTTATCCAACTAGACAAGCACAAATATACAGTTATTATCCACACTTATTGTAGTGAAATCTGACCTGGAAGTGTTCTTGGTTTTCTGAATTACAAGTACTTTGCGATGCGAAATATAAAATCAAGGTTATTTTGAACATAATAACTTCACCTGGTCAAAAGCACTGCATTTGTCATGATCAAATTAAAATGTTCATAAACAAAGTTTCTTTGAATGCCTAGTCAACTAGTTAACGCTGACCCCAACCAGTGGAAAAGCAAAGATATCATACAGGCCTTTCTTGTTTCCAAGCTTAATATGCAATCAACAACATAATACTCATAGTATGTGTTAATAATTGTGACCCTCTTTGTGAAAACCCAGCTAAAGGCATTTTTTTGTGATTTTGCTTTTTTCTAATCATCATTCATATGGTAAAAAACATTCTCTGAAAATGTAACCTTTATATATTTAATATCGACTGAGTAAGGTTGTGTCAGAGTTTGAAATTATAGTGAAATTAATGGTAGAAATTAAACTTTGATGCTTGTTATCTCATAATTACATTTTGAGACTTTAGTCTGGATTTCAACGAGAGGGTCACAATTATAATATATAGTTTTATTAATAATAATTAAATATTTTTTATTAATAGTTTGAATATATTTTTATATTTTCTGTATCCATTTTAGTTTACATTTTTAGTAAATTTGTTGTGTTTTTGTTTTAAGAAATATGTCTGTAGTTTTAAAAAATCATTTTTAATTCAGCTTTAGTTATTTTAGTACACAAAGTTAAACTAAATGAGATAAATATTCCTTGACAATTAGCTGAAATAAAGTAAGTTTAAGTGTTAATATTTTATTACAGTTATCGTTTATTTTATTTCAAGATACAAAAAATGCTTTCATAACACTTTACAATAAAGTCCCATTAGTTACCATTAATTGCATTAACAATAATGATCAATTCTATTTCTACAGTATTTTTATTTTATTTTTTATCTTTGCTAATATTAGTTATTAAATATACACTATTCATTGTTAGTCCATGTTAGCTAAGGTCCATTAAATAATATTAACATATACAACTTTTTATTTTAATAACATACTGTATAAGTAAATGTATTATTTGAACTAATGCTTCAGCAGAATCTTTCATTGTTAGTTCATATGCATATCATGTAAACAAATGGAACCTTACTGTAAAGTGTTACCATGTTCTTTATGGTTTTAGGTAATAACCCTGAGAAATTAACACACTTCATCTTTAAAGCATGATTTCAGTGAATCTGTTAGAAACGCCGTTCATTTCCCCACAGACCGGAGACTCGGTCAGGTCACGTAACTGCTGTTTTTCTGAGCAAAGCTCCAGCAGGGCACAGAATTGGGCCGGTGAGAGCTGAACGTGAAGCTGGACAGCAAGCGTGAAGAAGCGGGAAGCCACTGAAGTGCTTCGGCAGAAGCTGAAGTGGAACGGGGACATGTTGTGCTGTCTGTACAGATAAAACACACAGCACATAAACCCCAATCACCGCTAATAGTCCCACTCTCTCTGATAAGCGCTGAGGATTTGCATTAGGCTGAGAGCGCTGTGAAGCCTCTGTCTGGGTGCTGAGCACCATATGGGCTTTCTAGCCTTTGGCCCGAGCGCTCTGTATGTTCTAGCAGCCAAAAGCTTCACATACTGTAGGCAACGAATGCATCCCTCGGTGGCAGAGACGAGCAAATCTCCCCGGCGTGTTTTGGCCATGATATGAGCAGGACAGAGAAGCAGGGATGGGGAGGAAAAACAGGTAGTGACTACTAACCTAACTTCATTTTTCAACAAAACTAGCACCATTGATTTTTCCCACAACTAACAGTGAAGTGCATCCCTCATTTAATGTTGTTTTGTGCACACAGGTGAATAAACATTAATTGTCCTAATCAATCTATATACGTCACATTCATTCTACTGAATCAGTGTATTTGGGTTTGAACATTTATATTAATAATCTCGAAAATAAGTTAGATTTGTTTCAATGAAAAATACTATATAAATACATATTACAATAATTATTTGTTTAAAAATATATATTTTCTGTTGTAATATTTTCAAATATAATTTATTTCACAAAATGGAAATATAATGTCTTTACCGTCACATTTAATCAAATGAATGCATCCTTCCTGAATAAGTGTTATTTATTTAAACAAAATTATATCAGGGTTAGTATAGTTAATTAAGTGAATAAGTGAAACTATAAATTATAATCACTTAAAATGTTCACTTAAACGTAACTGGAATAATATTTATTAAGCTAGATTAAACATTTCTCAGATGTGAAATAACTCAAACTTAACGTTAAATAAAATAAGTGTGTGTGTGTGTGTGGTGTGTGTGTGTGTGTGTGTGTGTGGGGGGGGGGGAGGTGTTCAGTTGAAACCAAAATATTCAACCCCCTTGACCTGCAAGACATTTTGCTGGCAGAGAACAAAATTGTATGTAAACAATTCAACAAGAAAATTGTTAGAGTACACTAATTATAAAGTACACTATTAGAGAAAGTTCATTAATACACATTTGAGCAATTCTAAGAATATAAAGTTGATGAATAATGGAAAAAATCAGATTAGCTCTAAACATTTGTTCAGAATCCTTCAATATTGGTGCAGTCTTTTGTTTAAAATACCACCGATTAACACTGCTTAGGGTGCTTAGAAGCTTGTGTCACCCTCACTACTGCAATCTTGGCCCATTCCTCAACTCACTGAAGATCTGTGGCTTTCACATTGCCACTGCTTTCTTTAAATTCAACAAATATTTTCCGTTGAATTAAATCTGGAGACTTAACAGGCCACTCAAGAACATTCTTCAACTGATCCCTGAAGCAAGCATAAGCAGATTTGGATGCACACTTTGGGATGATTGTCCCGTGGGAAAGTCATTGATCATCATCTTCAGTCTTTGCACCAAAGGCATCATGATTCTTCCCAAAATGGCCTGATACTTCAAAGAATCCATGATGTCCTTCATACAATGTGAAACACTGCACAACAAGACTGGTTCTCCTCCATGTTTGATCATGGAGATGGTGTTCTTCTGCTTTAGCTTTGCTCTTTTGTTTGGACCAGACATTTTGCTGATTCATGGGTCCAGAAAGATCTGGTCTGGTCACATCACTCCTTAAAACATTCTTCCAGAACATTTGGATTCACCCAACATGAAGGCCATATTTGCTTGTGTTCTTCTTATACTCTGCATTGAAATATTTTTCCTCCTTTCAAGTCTTTTGGCAGGTTTTTCCTCAGTTGCTTCGATCAAGCATTTTGTAGTTTTTCTTCAACATCCTCAAAGGTTTTCTGGTACAACACATTTTAAGCTAAGAAATAATGCTACCAGCTGTCTCTGAGTTGTTAATGACTTGGACATCTTCATGTAGCCTTAGACTTTCTAAAGTAATACAATGTTTTTTTACTATAGCCTCTCTATAGCTTTTGTGAGAGCTCTGTCATATTTGATCCTCAACTTCAGCGCATGCATGGGCTAATTCTATGTACGTGTAAATTCGGTTTTCTAATAGAGTTTAAAAGTTCTAAAGGTTTAGTTGTGTTTTACAATTTTAAAAATAGACAATTTTTGTTCCCACCATACAAATACGTTAAAATAATTGTTAAATTATTATGACATAGCTGTATTATTGATCTTGTAGGATGGATGGATGGATGACATGTTCTCATATAATAATTGTAGAGTTTTATTTTTTTACATTTGTACTTTGATTATTCATGCAAAAATACTTTTAATGTTGTAAAAACGAGCTATCGCTAACTAATTTTATATAATATGATACTTAAATTATTCATTTGTAGTTATGTCAAGTGAGTAAATAATGACAGAATGATCATTTTTGGACGAACTGTCCTTAAGTGTAAATATTTGCATACTGTTAATTATTTTAGAACATAGAGCCCAAAGCTAAAGACATTGACAAGAAGCCACAAAACTGGCCCCATGCTGATCGGGGTCTTTAAGTGTGTTTTATTAGTTGAACTACTTTGA
>QVTF01008486.1:0-24048 GCA_003573665.1 Oxygymnocypris stewartii | reverse complement strand
ACATTGTATTGTCAGTATGTGTGTCTGGGAATCAAACCCACAACCTTTACTCTGCTAACGCAATGCTCTAACCACTGAGCCACAGGAACACTATATAGTCACAATATATATCACACACATATATATATATATATATAACACGTATATAAACAAGAATAGTCAAAATATTACAAGAAAGTCAAAATGATGAGAATCAAGTCGTAATATTTTGAGAATAATGTTGAAATTACAAAAAATAAGTCAAAATATTTTGAATAAAATCAAAATTCTGATAATAAAGTCGTAATGTTTTGAGAATAAAGTCGAAATTATGAGGTCTAAATATTTTGAGAAAAAAATCCAAATATTTTGAGATTAATATTGAAATAACAAGAATAAAGTCGCAATATTGTGAGAAAATCGCAATTACGAGAATAAAGTCATAATGTTTTGAGAATAATGTTGAATTTACAATTAAGTCAAAATATTTTTGAGAATTAAGTCAACATGTAAAATACTTTGAGAAAGTACTAGAAATTATGAGAATAAAGTAGTAAAGTTTTGAGAAAGTCAAAATATTTTGAGAATAAAGTTTAAATTTCGAGAAAAAGTCAATGTTTCGAGAATAAATTTGAGATTTAATTGCTACGAATTCTTGTAATGTTTACTGTATTCTCGAAATATTTCAACTTTAATCGTTGAACTTTAAAAATTCGTAATTTCGACTTTATTCTCAAATTGTTTGCTTTATTCTCGAAATATTTCAACTTTATTATCGTAATTTCGACTTTATTCTCATAATTTCAACTTTATTCTCGAAATATTTTTACTTTATTCTCAAAATATTTTGACCTCATAATTTCAACTGTATTCTCGAAACATTTACAACTTTATTATCGTAATTTTGACTTTATTCTCAAATAGTTTGCTTTATTCTCGAAATATTTTGACTTTATTCTCGTAATTTCGACTTTATTCTCAAAAAGTTTGCTTTATTCTCAAAACATTAATACTTTTCTCATAATTTCAACTTTATTCTCGAAATATTTTGACTATTCTTGTAATTTTTACTTTATTCTCGAAATATTTTTACTACTCTCGTAATTTCAACTTTATTTTCGAAACATTTCAACTTTACTATCGTAATTTCGACTTTATTCTCAAAAAGTTTGCTTTATTCTCAAAACATTAATACTTTATTCTCATAATTTCAACTTTATTCTCGAAATATTCTGACTGTATTCTTGTAATTCTGACTTTATTATAATGATATTACACCTTTAATCTCGTAATTGTAGATATTTTAACTCTAAAACACTATCTGAGGGTTCATCAGAGGCACTGTAAGGGTTACTGTGTGCTGACACAAACAGTAGAGCAGGTTTCGTTGCCGTGGTGACTGGTTTTAAAGGGCGTGCAGGCTCAGAATAAAAGCGGAGGAGAAACGAAAGCGACATGACACATCATGAGAGAGAATCGCGAGAAGCCCGCTGCAGCTCATCCCAAGCGCTCCCTGATCGAGCGGATCATGTGTTTGATGAGGCCGATCGCGCGAGTCTTCCCGTGGCTCTTCCGGTGGATCTCGAGCGGTGAGTTCACGCGTGTGCTCGTTATATCGCTCAGTTGTTTGTGTTGTTTCGCTTCCGCGTGACCGCACGTCACGTGCTCATACAGCGACACACACACTCAGATCTGACTCAGTCTGTCAGACAGCTGTTGTAGAGGAGACTCTGCTGATCGGTTAGAGCTGTTCTTGTGTTTTGAACAGGTAACAACATGATACGCGATGATGAAGAGACGCCCGTGTTCTTTGACCTGGAGACCACCGGACTGGGTACTGAAACTCTTCTGTATACTTTTTATTAGATAATAAATATATATTTTTTTTTGTGTGTGTGTGTGTATACATATATTATTTATATAAATATATATGTTAAAAAGAATATAATTTATTTAAAGAAATGTTACAATATACAATGTGGCGGCGCTGGGGCTATAACCCCAAATTATTTTCCTATTTTTTAACTCTCGGTGTGACTCTCATTAACATTGAAAAATACACATTAAAAACCTTTATAAAGTGACTAATATGTCTAATAGTGACTTTCACTAAAGAGAAAGTGAAAGTAAAAAACTGACAGGTAACTCTCTCTCTGAGACGAATCCACTCTAACATATGTTTATAACGGTCTTAAATTATTCCCTTAATATGACTTGTGTGTCTCGTTTAGTGAAAACACGAGAAGAGCCGTGATTCGGGTTAAACAGGTTGTTTTTGAAAGTCAGTGTCTGAAATAAAGCTGTTCCGAATATTGTCATTGATGACTGCAGTGATAATCATTTTAATTATAGGCGTATATTTCATTGTATAAACTCTTTAAAAAAAAAACATTTTCAATGAAAAGTAAGCTAATAGCCTATTTTATTGTCCTCACAGCGCATGATGCAATTATTACGGGGCAATAATTTAAAGTAATTTATTAATAAACGTAATCTAATAATAATAATAGGCCTAATAAGAATGTAAAATGCCTATATTAATTGGAAATGCTAAATCATTTTAATAGCCTATTGATACCATGCAAATCAGCACGGGGGAGGTTATCACCAATGTGTGCCCATGTAGAAATAGTTTTATGAATAATAAAAAAATGTTTTTATTAAATTGAAAAAATCCCAACTTTCTCTCTTTAAGTTGTCATATTTAGTAGTTGGTATTATATTACTAATAACAGTGGCATATGAGAAGTTTAATACCACTGAAAAAAAAGTCAAATGTATTTTTCGAAGCAGCTGTATATAAAAGTTTTTTTAGTTTTTTAGCACCCCCCTCTGAACTGTTAAGCACATTAAATATAAAGTCAGTCGTATTAAAAATAGGCCTATGTTATGGCATGACACCCAAATCTGTTCCTTGAGTAAACAGACAGGTTTTTATGCAAAGACAATCGAGTTTTATTGTGTCCAGCCTAAGACACACCTGTGCAATAATCACACTGTGTAATCAGCATCTTGATGTGACACCTGTGAGGTGGATGATTATCTCGTTCACTGACAAAGATTTACACAGATTTGTGAACAGTATTTGAGAGAAATAGGCCTTTTGTTTACATAGAAAAAGTTTTAGATATTCAAGAACTCAGCTCATGCGTTTATAATTTTGGTCAGTGTATAAATATATATAGTCACAAACCACACATGCATTTAAAAGCTTGCTTCCCCCCTCCAGTAAATATCTTGTTGTCTCCTCAGACACGGCTGCGTGTGATATCGTGCAGCTGTCGGCCATCAGCGGGGACCGTAGGTTTAACGTGTATATGCTGCCGCGCTGCCCGATGACGGACGGCGCGTCTCGAGTCACGAGTCTGACCGTAGACGGCCCCGACCTGCTCTTCAAACGCCGTCCAGTACAGACCGTCCCTCACAGACGGGCTCTGAGCGACTTCATCTGCTTCCTCCAGACCCTCCGCAGGCCCTTTCTGGTGGGACACAACAGCAGGCGCTTCGACTGGCCCATCCTGACCCGCGTGCTGGCCCAGTTTGCCCTGCTGGAGGAGTTCGAGAGCGTGGTGTCCGGATGCGTCGACACGCTGACGCTGAGCCGGGAGATGTTCCAGCTGCCCAAATACACGCAGGAGTTCCTCGTCCAGCCTTTCTGCAGGATTCGTACGGCGCTCACGACGCCAGCGAAGACGTCCGGACGCTGCAGGAGCTCTACAGAGTCTGGAGACCCTCGGAGGAGCTCGTCAAGAAGCACAAAATCAGCCTGTGATGCGCTGCTTCTGCGCCTCTACACTGAAGCATTCACAAATACTCGATGTACGGTCAAACCAAAAATTATTCAGACACCAGATAATTGTTTTTCGGGTGGTTGCAGGACACTATTTTGCTGTCCCCACATTCCAGGTGAAAAACAAGTGCACTTTCATAATGTACTTAAGTACAAAATTAGTGCGCGAAAATAGAGCACTTTATGTACTTACAATCATCTAAGTGTGCTATTTTGGAGCGCCATGTATATGAACTAAAATCCACTTTTAACATACTGTGACTGTCTATATTAGAAAAATGCATTTAGTTACCTCTTAAACCATCTTACATACACAAGTGTACTACAAGAAGTGACTAAAACAAAAAAATAGATAGTATGTTAAAAGCTGATTTTACTTCATAGCACACTTAGTATACCAAAAAGATAATCTAAGTAGCTTTGAGCTGATCATGTTTTTCTTTAATTGCTAATGTGATCTTTTTACACAGACTGAACTAAACGAAGCATTTCTTGGTGATCGGAGCTAAATTGGTTTTATCTATTAAATTTAATATCTATTCAGCTGAATTCATATTTCTGAGATCAATTTGTTCTGACGCAGTTTATCTCTGTTCTCATGTTTTATTACCATTTTATAAACTATAACGAATTATGTGAGAAATGTAGGTGTCTGAAAAAATTGTTTTTTTGCTAATGCAACAACACAGCCGTTCTTTTATATCTTTTGAAATCTCAAAGTATTGCACTAGAATACGCATATGTTTACATTATTTTCTGAGTTCACTGACAAAGCCAGTCTGTAAATTAAGGACGACAAAAAAACTAAATTATGTTTCGATTTGATTTATTTTTTTGTCTAAAATCAGGTTTTGGTTTTCAGATCCAGTTTTGCTTCCCTGCAGGTGTCAGAATGAATATATATAACTCAATTTCATTTCTACATGCTGACATTATGCATTCGTTATTGGAACCATTAAAAACGAACCACTTTATAACGCTTGATTGTTGTCTTATTTAGTGAATTTCATTTGTTTTGGGCTTATGTTATGTACATCAACAAAATTCTAAATAAAAAAAAAATATTTGGTAACTAACACTGAAAATATATTTTAAAATACGTTATTACCCTAAACTCCACATTAAAAACAATGCATGTAATAAGCACTATTTACTTTTTTTGGTCAATGTTTTTATTTAATAAAATTATTGATGATGGAAGTTAGGCCTTTAGAAACATTCTGAAAATGATCAAACATTTTAAGTTTTTTATTAGGATTATATTTTGCTCAGTCCATGTACATAATGAGATGGATGGATAGTTATCACATCGTAAACACTTAAGATACCCAAAATAATATTTAGCCGCTAGAGCGACAGAAAGGAAATTTTAAAGTGGACTTATCCTGGAGAAACACGTAAATAAGCCCTGCGGGCTGGATTATGATGAATATTCATGTTTATGCGGATCAGGAGTGACCACATCAATATTTCAAACAAGTCCAGATGAGAAGCGCTTTCTTGGCGTCACTCGTTCATCTCCACGTCTTCTGTCTGCTTCTGCACCATCTTCTCCTCCAGCGGTTTGGCTTGACCTGAGGAGAGACGTCAGACGTGAGAACAGGGCATTCTGGGACAGGTTTGGGAGACGTGGGGCTGCTCGATTCGGACAACAATCATAATCACCATTATTTAAAAGGATTATTATTGGACCATATAACCAACACTTTATATGAAAGATTTATTTAAAGCTAATGATATCAAATATATTTTCTGCATTTTAGAGACCAGCGAAATGTCATGATTTTCAATACCACAGCATTTCAGAGTATATTAGTAAAGAAAAAACAACAACAAACGTCCTCAAAATTATTGAAAATAATTCAGCTGACAGGAATAAAAAAGCTAAGATACAAAAATTAAACACACAGTGCTTTAAGTTATTTTAATGCAAGTCTAAAGTAGCTTTTCAGTTAACAGCCTACTAGAGAAATTGAATAAACTAATGTAAAATAAAACAGTCTTCACTGTAAGAATTAAAGCTACAAAAGTCCTTCAGTCAAGAGCAGAGAGTGATTTTAAATGTGTCTTTTGTTGTTTGATTATTAATATAAAGCGCAGGAATATAGCGCGCTGTCTCTTTAAGAGCCGCACGGATCCACTGTAGTGTTACACAAGTATTTCATCCTCAACTCTTTACGTTCATTTATTAAATAACTAACGAGGGTTTACATGAATAATCACCAAGCACCGCATCGAAACACTTTTACGTGTATTTGACCGTTTAGACGTTAAAATATGACTTTACGTGTTGTGTTGTGTGTCTGAGCGCATACACCGTAATCTTCCCGAGGAAGCGCATGTTCTCTGTCACGCTTTTTAAAACACATCTAATCAAGCACGTCCCATTTTACTAAAGTCTCGTTACATGATTTGACTGATTTGCACGTGTAACTGGGCTTTTATGGAGGAATAACACGGAGCACGCTGGAAAGGGGGCGGGATAATCGTTTCATCTCGGTTGCTCTATTTTCATAATCGCTGGAGGCTGAAATGGAAACTGAAGTTACGTCTGAGCGGCGAGGGTTACCTGCGTGTGGAGCTCGGATGAGGTGAATGTTCTTCTTGACTTCACTGATAGCTGCTGCCTTCTCCAGCTCTTTGCCCTTCTTCAGCCTGAGAAACATGGAAACGTTCATGAACTGGAACTAAAACAACATTCTAGTAGAATTAAAAAGAATACATCAATGCTAAATATTGTTAAAACATAATATATGTTTGTTTTAGAACTGAAATCCAATCTATAGTCATACGAAAAATTATAAATGACAAAAAACGTAACTAATTAATATAACAGAAAATATTAAAATAAAAACTATTTTAAAAAACTACTTCATAAAAATATTTTAATTAGACTTGTTTTTTGTGTGTATTTTATTTCATTAAAGTTTATTTCAGCTAATTACCAAGACAACATTTCTCATTTAGATTAATAAACTAAAAATAATAAATTATATGGACAAAATAAAATACGAATTAATTACAAAAGACAAAAATAAATGCTAAAAATAAAGTAAAAATTCTAATGGTAAATGAAAAAAAAGATAATTCTTATATTTAGCATAATTGTTTTTTGTTTTAAACTTGAAATAGTAAAAGTGTTTATTTTAATTCAAGTAGTTACCAAGGCAACATCTCTCATTTACATTTACTTAAAGGTGATGTACTAAAATATACTAAAACAAACATAAAATTATAATAAATGAGCAAAAACTACAAAACATTTAAAATTAAAACACAATTATAAAATATACAAATAAGAATCATGGGAAATTTTTTTTTTTTATCCCTATTAATAACCAATAAAAATGTGTTACTTAAACACAAAAATTACAAAAGCTTTAACTAGAATTAAAAGGAAAACCTTAAAAAACAAACCTAACTCACACTATTAATAAGAACCATAACAGTATCTCAACGATGCTAAAAGTAACACATGGACTGATCAGATGTATGAATCAGCTGAACTTTGACCCGTTCAGTCACGGGGAGGTAACGAGGAGAAAGCACAATCAATGAAAAGAGTCTTAAACGACGAAGAATGACTAAACCACAGCAAAACTAGCAGAAGTCACCTGTTCAAGATGAAGCGCGCCTGCCGTTTGTTTTTGATGGCTTCAACCTTCTTCATGGCCACCACTGTTCAACACAAACACAGCAGTCAGAGTCAGTGTGTGTGTGTGTGTGTGTGTGTGTGTGAGAGTGTCAGAGAGAGTGTGTGTGTGTGAGTGTGTGTGTGTGTGTATGAGAGTGAGTGAGTGAGTGAGTGTACGAGAGTGAGTGAGTGTGTGCGAGAGTGTGTGCGAGAGTGTGTGTGCGAGAGTGTGGTGTGTGTGTGTGTGTGTGCGAGAGTGTGTGTGCGAGAGTGTGTGTGTGTGCGAGAGTGTGTGTGTGTGTGTGTGTGTGCGAGAGTGTGTGTGTGAGAGAGTGTGTGTGTGTGCGAGAGAGTGTGTGTGTGTGCGAGAGAGGTGTGTGTGTGCGAGAGTGTGTGTGTGTGCGAGAGTGTGTGCGGTGTGTGCGAGAGTGTGTGCGTGTGTGTGCGAGAGTGTGTGAGAGTGTGCGAGAGTGTGTGAGAGTGTGCGAGTGTGTGTACGAGAGTGAGTGAGTGTGTACGAGAGTGAGTGAGTGTGTGTACGAGAGTGAGTGAGTGTGTGTACGAGAGTGAGTGAGTGTGTGTACGAGAGTGAGTGAGTGTGTGTATGAGAGTGAGTGAGTGTGTGTACAAGAGTGTGAGAGAGAGTGTGAAGAGAGAGGGTGTGTGTGAGTAAGTGAGTGAGCGTGTGTGAGTGAGCGTGTGGGTGTGTGTGAGTGAGCGTGTGGGTGTGTGTGAGTGAGCGTGTGGGTGTGTGTGTTGTGAGTGTGGGTGTGTGTGTGTGAGTGAGCGTGTGGGTGTGTGTGAGTGAGTGAGCGTGTGGGTGTGTGTGTGAGTGAGCGTGTAGGTGTGTGTGTGAGTGAGCATGTAGGTGTGTGTGTGAGCATGCGTGTGGGTGAGTGTGAGAGAGAGTGAGTGCGTGTGAGAGGGTGTGTGAGTGAGTGAGTGTGAGAGTGTATGTGTGTGTGTGTGTGAGAGTGTATGTGTGTGTGTGTGTGTGTGTGTGTGTGAGAGAGTGTGTGTATGTGTGTGAGAGTGTATGTGTGTATGTGTGTGAGTGAGTGTGAGAGTGTATGTTGTGTGTGTGTGTGTGTGAGAGTGTATGTGTGTGTGTGTGTGTGTGTGTGTGTGTATGTGTGTGTGAGCGTGAGTGAGAGAGTGAGTGTGTGTATGTGTGTGAGGTATGTGTGTGTGTGTGTGTGTGTGTGTGTGTGTGTGTGTTTGAGTGAGTGTTGTGTGTGTGTTGTGTGTGTGCGCGTGTCTGTGTGTGTGTGTGTGTGTGTGTGTGTGTGCGCGTGCGTGCGCGCGTGCGTGCGCGCGTGCGTGTGTGTGTGCGCGTGTCTCTGTGTGTGTGTGTGTGTGTGCGCGTGTCTGTGTGTGCCGTGCGTGACGCGTGGTGTGTGTGCGCGTGTCTGTGTGTGTGTGTGTCGCGTGAGTGAGTGCGAGTGTGTGGAGCGTGAGTGCGAGAGTGGTGTGTGTGAGCGTGTATGTGTGTGTGTACCTCCTGGTCTTGCTCCAGAGCTCTCTGTTTTTTTGACAGGAATCTTTCTGCGCTTACTCAAACTCCAGTGAGTTCCTGACAAACCCCAGCGTCTTTATTTTTGAACCTGCTGAATCAGTGTGTGTGTGTGTGTGTGTGAGACAAGCATTCGCTCGTGTTTCTCACCACCGTCAGCTCTTTGCCCGCTTCTTCCTGAACCTTTGGTCCATCTGGTCTTTCTTCTTGGGTTTTCGCTTCTTCTTGAAGTTTTTGTGGCATTTGGACCGGCAGAACCTAAAGCCTTCAAACACACACCACACCACACCTTCAGGACTGATATATGCCAACACGAACAGAGACAAAAACTATTATAATACTTCTAACATATTTTTTTGTGGACATGGTACGATGATAATACCATATATATAGCAAGTGAAGCGTAGCTTGTCAGTCAAGTTGTCATTTAAAACACGAACGTCATTGGTAAAGTTATGGTTTTAGTGATTATGCAATCAAAGTCATTTAATTTGTTGATTTTTGAATCTAAAACTTGAAGTGATTTATGTGTCGGTACTTCTTGAACATCTCCAGCACATTTTAACAATACCGTGATTATTTTGGTCACTATGATCATGATAAGACATTTTCATACCGTTGCATCCTACTATCTATCGGAATAAATTATTTAGTCATAAAAAAGAAAAACATATACACACATATATAGACACATACACACTATATAGACACATACACACACACACACATAGACACATACACACACACACACACATATAGACATACACACACACACACACACAATAGACACTACACACACACATATAGACATACCACACACACACATATAGACACCCACACACATATATAGACACTACACACACACACACATACACACACTATAGACACATACACACACACATACACATATATAGACACACACACACACACACATACAGATATATATATATATATATATATATATATATACACATATGTGTACATTAAGTGATATCAATGATAAACATTATAATATACCTTAAGATCTCAGTTACTAATTGTATAAATAATTTAGTTTTCATACAAATAATGCTTTGTGCTATAGAACAGAAATTTTGTATAAAGTAAATTAGTATAAAATGTGTAATACATAAATAATATAACTGGAACTTGGCAAGTAAACAATTGAATGATAGTTAATACTAATACACAGTAATACCATGTACTTCGCTATTACAGCTTAATAACATCAAATAAACACGTGACTTAACCATGTTTCTGTCGACATTTACTATGATAACGTTATTATTCTAAGAAGGACACACACGAATATTAGACTCAATCCAGACTAGTTCGGTTTCACCGATGATTAATAAACACGAGATGTTAATGATCAGACTGGAGCGGTGCTTTAAACGACCGTCGGATAAACACGCAGACTGACCGCGTCACGAGTCCTTACCTTACAGTCGTTACGCACAAACATCATTCCGTGTCCCGGGTAAACCGGAGCCGAGCAGAAATAACACTTCTCGATGCGCATTTTGAGCAATTATTATGATTTCACGCGCACATGTGCCGCTGCGCTGCGAACACAGGCGGAAAAGAGACAGCGCGTTTCCGCTTCCGCCGCATGACGTCATCACGCAGACCGTAGGCTGGGCCTCCACCGAGAGGCGCGGAAGAGACATTACCGTACATCCACACCGAATCGGACGGTAAAATCACGTTTTTCCATTACTTTAAATCATCAAAATTTCAATAACATGTTAAAACGAGTTACCCAGCTAACGGAAAACGTTCAGGCAAAGCTACAAACAAAGGAACTTCCGGTAACATTATCAAATACATAAACAAACAAATAACTATTTTTGTACCACGGTGCTCTGAGATTCATAACTGACTGTAAATATATAACGCATCGCTGTGTATTATATAAAACAGCTGCATGGCCTCCTTTGATAATTCGGAGGAAAATGCACGGGTACTTATTGATATATAAGGTCATTTTGGCTAATTTGCCAAATTATCTCGAACTTAGTTTGGAAATCATTCATTACTTTCTCAATCAAATTATAATCTCTTTTAAACATGCTGCCGCCTCTGATCGAACCTTCTCCAAACAAAGATGAATTTACAAAACGTATAATTATTATACTTATTTTAAGTCTTTACTATGTATTGGTTTTATTTATTGGTTTATTATTAATTATTGGTGTTAATTAATAATAGTTTGTTTAAATAATCAATAATAGTTATTAAATAATTTGTATATATATATATATATATATACATACACACACATACACACACACGTATATATGTATGTATGCACACAAGTATGTAAATTAACAAATGTTATGTATTTATTTTTATATTAAATTTATCCTAAATGTATTAAAGATAATTTCTACCTAAGTAACATAATCTGATTTAATTACATTAATTAATATTTATTTCCTAGTGTATCACTAAAACTAAATGATTCATATCTGTGTGTGAAGGAAATTCAAAAGCCAAAGAAAATATTTTTTGAGAAATATTTTATGATATTGTGTATTGTTCTGACCACTTTCTGACACGTAATGGAATCAAACTGGTACGTGCTCAACATGAGGGGCTTAATTAATAATGCAAATGATAATAAATCAACAGGCAAATCAAACAGAAACCAATGTTTGAATTCAGACCCCCCCCCCACACCACCACACACCCCACACACCCACACACACCACACTCACACACACACAACACACACCCACACCACACACCACACACCCCACCACACCACACCACACACCCCACACACACACACCCACACTCCACACACACACCACACACCCACACACACACCACACACCACACTCACACACACCCACACCACAGCACACCCACAGCACACACACCCATGCACTTACACACAAAACACACGCACGCACAGACACACACCACCACCACACACACACACCCACCTTTACAAAAAACAATTACACGTCAAGTTTACACAGGGGCGACCGTATCAATCTTTGGTTTTTTATTTGTGATGATTTCGTGCCGCTTCCATCGAAAGGGTTGTTTTTTTATTATATTTTGCACAAATCATGTCATAAAACACTGATCACAGTTCAGTCACACTTCATACAAGCACTCGAGTCAGTCGTTCTCATTCGGTCTCTTTGTCTCCGACCCAATGAAAGAAGCAAACATCTCTTTGGATTCTAGCGTCCGTCACCAAACCTGCGCCACTACCATTAAAATAAAATAAACTAAGCGCTTTAACTATACGAACGAAAGCTTAGCTACACTAATAAACATGAAGAAATGCATTTCTTTTGGCACTTTCAATTATACAGAAATATATAGCATCTATCTTTGGAGGTTACAGCATTTTGGCATCATTGTATAATTCATCTAATATATTGCAAACGATCCTCCCATCATAAAGCCGTCGACACCTTATAAAGCTTTAAGATTCGGTGCACTGACATCAACGCTATTTCTTTGGTTATTTTCCACTTATTCGCCTTCCTTACATAAACAAAACCTGAAAACACAGAAAGCATCCCTTGGTTTGTATAAACCAGCAAAAAAATTCAAGATGTTGATGAGTTTTTGTTTGTTTCTTCATCAGATTTGGAGAAATGTAGCATTGCATCAGTGTCTCAGCAATGGAAGTGAATGGGTGCCGTCAGAATGAGAGTCTGATAAAAACATCACAATAGGTGTCAGGTGTTGTCTTCTCCAGATGTTAACTGAGTGCTGTGGATTATTGTGATGTTTTTATCAGCTGTCATTCTGACGGCACCCATTCACTTCCATTGCTGAGACACTGATGCAATGCTACATTTCTCCAAATCTGATGAAGAAACAAACTCATGTACATCTCGGATGACCCGAGGGTGAGCACATTTTCAGCAAATGTTCATTTTTAAGTGAACTATTCCTTTAAGAAGCAAGAGTCAAATTATAAGAGCTACCAAAACGAATCAGAACTGAATCCTCCACGTAAGAATCAAAACGCAAACCGTGCGCAACATCGAATAACAAACTTAAAATAACGGATCAACAACTTGATCTCGTTTGGCAAATGTAAAACGTTCATACTCGAACGCCACATGACGATAAGCAGCAAACGGAGGCAGTACAACAAGAATGAAGAAGTTAATTAAACGAGTCTAAACTCGTTTTTAAAGCAGCTTTTATAACCTGAGGCATCTTAACTGTTGATTTCATCTTATTTCTGTATCTTTAAGAGGAAAATAATATATACTGTGCGGTCTAAACTTCTGAGATCACTATTGTTTTCAATTAAACCAAGATTTAGGATTTTGATATAAAGATTTAGAGGAGAAACTACACAACAAGAAACTAGAAATGAATGAAAAAAATAAGTATTTTCTGGATACACTTTACAATCAGGTCTCATTCATTAGCTAGCATGAACTATGAGCCATATATATATATATATATATAAAGCATTTTTAATCCTTGTTAATGCTGTAAATGTAGTCTTCTCCAGATGTTAACTGATGGACTGGAGTGGTGTGGATTATTGTGATATGTTTATCAGCTGTTTGGACTCTAATTCTGACGGCACCCATTCACTTCTATTGCTGAGCAAGTGATGCAATGCCTGATCAATGAAAACTATTTTTTTTTTTTTTTGTGAAAACAAATATTGTTAGAGTACGAAATAGTACTGTTTTAATTAGATTTTTTTTTCTACTTAAATGTTTTGTTTAATTAAATTTTACATGTAATTTATTTGTAATAATTTGTGAAGTTTACTAGCAATTTCTGAGTCTTTTTTGTTTTTGCTGTGAAATGTAAAAATACATTTAAGCTACAAAATTACTCGCCGTAAATTAATAAAAACTAAAACTGAACTAAATCTGAAATAAAAATAAATTAAAACTAAACAGCAATATTAAAAAAATTGAAAAAATATATATATAAAGTTACAAAATTAATAGGATTTAAAAATAAAAAGCAAAAAGAAAGTACTATTTCAGTCTTTTTACTTAAAAACTGTGTTATTAGCAATTTTTTGTAATTGTTTGTGAAGTTTATTAGCAATTTCTGAATTGTTACTAAGATTTTTTTAATTGTAATGATTAGAAATGCAGTTATTTATTGTTTGTCTGTAAAACCGAAAGAAAAATTAATTAAATCTATAATAAAATTGACAAAAGTAAATAACAAAATGACAAAAAATTAATTTAAAAATCTACAAGAAAATACCATTTCAGTAATTATTTGTGAAATGTAGAAGACATTTCTGATTTGTTTCAAAGTAATTTTTTAACGTAGTTAATTGAAACAGTTTGTTCGTGTTAATTCAAAGTTCATTAACTAATGCTATACAACTTTTAATTTAAAAACCAACAGTAAATGTTGTGAATAACATGAATTAAGATTAATAAATGCTGTTGAATTGCGTTCATTGCCAGTTGATGACAAACCTTGATGTAAAGTGCCACCCATTTTCATTAGCCTTTGGATTATATACGTCAGACACGTTCAGTGTTCATATCAAAACAATAAAATGAGATTGAGGACGAGCGTCATCAGAAATATGAGGTAGAGAGACAGCAGAACAAAACTCTGTCTCTGTCACGATCAAAAACAAACAGAAGACACTCGTCCGTCTGTGTAAAGCACATCAGGCGTTCTTCAAAACATTCATCACATTCATCTGAACCGCTCCAGGACCTTCATCTTTGGGACGTTGTGAATGTCTCGGAGCAGGGAAAGTTATTAGGAAAGGCTGTGCAAGTTTGTCAAAGCCAACAGAGCATCTGTGACTTCGTAAAGCTATTAAACTCTCAAACCGTTGAGATCTTTGGCGCAAACATCCAGATCTCTGATACTGAGGAAAGGCTGTAAACTGTATTTATAGGCCCTGGAATCACAGGCCACGCCCACTTGGAGTGCTGGACAGGCCACGCCCACTCACTAGGCTGACAGGCCACGCCCACTTGCATGACTGACAGGTCCGTTAAAGCGCTGCGAACTGAAGGTGGGAAGGAGATTTCGGTGGCGCTTCGTCTGTAATTTGCGTGCAGACGCTCGCGATGCATTCGTTTGAAAGCGGCTCGCCGTCGTCGGATTTGTATGAGGATCTGTTAGGATCGATGGTTTCCGTCTCGTCGTGAGAGAAGTTTCCCGAGTCTGCGCCGCTGGTCTGTGAACTCTCCGACTCTCCGAGAGGACGATAGATGCGCGACTGCTCGTCTTCGTAACGCAGAACCGTCTTCCCAGCTTCATAAAGACCAGCGGGATCCTCGATCAGTCCGATACAAACATCAGAGCTCACGGTCGGCAAAACCTGACAAAATATGAAAACGATTAATAGTGCTGTTAAACGATTAATCGCATCCAAAATACAAGTATTTGTTTACATAATATACATGTGTGTGTGTACGGTGTATATTTATGATGTATATATAAATACACACTCATGCATATATGTATATATTGAAAATATTTTGTAAATATTTTTATTCATATAATTGATATTATATTTTACATTTATGCATTTATCAAAAACTATAATTTTTTATCAGTATATTAATATTTTAAATTTATAAATGTAACATATATTTCTTAAATATATACATGCATGTGTATGTATTTATATATATACATATGTATGCACACATATATTATGTAAACAAAAACAATATTGCATGCGATTAATCATTTGACAGCGGTAAAAATTAGACGGTCATTTCATATCAGGGTTATTAGTTTACTAAAACTAAATAAATAAAATATTACTTGAAATAAAATAAACATTCACTGAAATTAAATCACAAAAAAAACTTAAACTTATTTAATTTTAGCTCATTCTTGCACCTCAATACCTTAATCAACTTCTTCAGGTCTACACCCCTTCACGTGCTCTTAGATCCTCATCTTCAATTTCTCTTGTGGTACCTCGGATTCAACTAACTACTATGGGTGCCAGATCTTATAGCTAAGCTTATAGCTATGCTGTTTCATTAAAATCCTGTTTCATTGATATTCTGTTTCATTAAAATCCTGTTTCATTAATATTCTGTTTCATTAATATTCTGTTTCATTGATATTCTGTTTCATTAATATTCTGTTTCATTAAAATCCTGTTTCATTAATATTCTGTTTCATTGATATTCTGTTTCATTAAAATCCTGTTTCATTAATATTCTGTTTCATTAATATTCTGTTTCATTAAAAACCTGTTTCATTAATATTCTGTTTCATTAAAATCCTGTTTCATTAATATTCTGTTTCACTAAAATCCTGTTTCATTAATATTCTGTTACATTAAAATCCTGTTTCATTAATATTCTGTTTCATTAATATTCTGTTTCATTAAAATCCTGTTACATTAATATTCTGTTTCATTGATATTCTGTTTCATTAAAATCCTGTTTCATTAATATTCTGTTTCATTGATATTCTGTTTCATTAAAATCCTGTTTCATTAATATTCTGTTTCATTAATATTCTGTTTCATTAAAATCCTGTTTCATTGATATTCTGTTTCATCAATATTCTGTTTCATTAAAATCCTGTTTCATTAATATTCTGTTTCATTAAAATCCTGTTTCATTAAAATCCTGTTTCATTAATATTCTGTTTCATTAAAATCCTGTTTCATTAAAATCCTGTTTCATTAAAATCCTGTTTCATTAATATTCTGTTTCATTAAAATCCTGTTTCATTAAAATCCTGTTTCATTAATATTCTGTTTCATTAAAATCCTGTTTCATTAATATTCTGTTTCATTAAAATCCTGTTTCATTAAAATCCTGTTTCATTAAAATCCTGTTTCATTAATATCCTGTTTCATTAAAATCCTGTTTCATTAATATTCTGTTTCATTAAAATCCTGTTTCATTAATATTCTGTTTCATTAATATTCTGTTTCATTAAACATTTTGTCACAAAAGAGCTGAAATAAATTACATTATAAATATGATTTATAATTATCTATAACTTATAAATATATACATGTTATTTTTTTTATTTATTTATTCCACTAAAAATAAATAAAACCCAAATAGTAATATTTAAAATAATGAAAAATTAAATAATTGACAAGAGCACACAACAAAATTACAAAGAAAATAAAATAAAAACTGAAAATATAAAAAGCTAAGTGTTTCATGTTGACTCTTAATGTAAATTAGACTTTGATACATAGAATGAAATCTCTCTTATCTCTGTTACTATTTCCATTAGACTTCTGATTATTATTAAACAAGCTAATTTTTTCCGTTTGCTCTGAGCGTCTCTCATTATTGTTCCTGCAGGTTTTATCATTAAATTTGCTCCTCCCTAAAAAACAAATAGTGTGTATTTTAATTAAACCTCATTGATAATAAAAAATAAATAAAATATATTTGTTTAATATTTAAATATGCCTGATCTTTGTTAGTCGTTTCATTGCACGTTGGTAAATAATATAATAATAATAAACAGACTCATACTTTAGCATCAATGAAGTGGGTCCTCGTCATCGACAGCAGAACCTCTGCGTTCTCCGCCTGCTGCTGATTGGCTGATGAAGCACCACTACGCATGACATCACTCCTCACCTGTCCAATCTTTGAGGAAGCTGATTTCCTGCTGAGAGACAACATCATTAGATTCTGGCTACAAGTCAACAACATCAGCCTCATTTATGGTCCATCTAGTGTTGCTGTTGTGTTTTGTAACAGTGTGTTTATGGAGCTGAAGCCTCACTGTGTTTTGCTCTTGCTGATGAGGATGAAGATGCAGAGGATGATGCAGGACAGAGCGATACACACACCCGTGATGATGCCGGTCATGGACTTCTCATCCATGTGGTACAGGCCGTCTATAAACGCTGCGGAAATGGTATAGAACTTCGTTAGGATATATAAAACACATTCATGCAGTATTAAATAGGTCAATAATTTAAATTAAATGTTATTTTAGAAAGTGTTTTTATTATAGCATATATTTATTAGTGCTGTCAAACTATTCTTTTTTATAAATAAAATAATAATAATATTTCCATTGATGTATGGTTTGGACAATATTTGTAAATCTGGAATCTGAGGGTGCAAAAAAATCTAAATATTGAGAAAATCATCTTTAAAGTTGTTCAAATGAAGTTCTTAGAAATGCATATTACTAATCAAAAATTAAGTTTTGATATTTGCGGTACAAAATATCTTCATGGAACATGATCTTAATATCCTAATGATTTTTGGCATAGAAGAAAAATTTATAATTCTGACCCATACAATTATTTTTGGCTATTGATACAAATATAGCTGTGCTGCTTATGACTGCGTCTGTGCTCCAGGGACACATATATTGCGTGATAAGTCGATGTATGATTATTGCGACAGGCCTAGTCAGGTGTACCTGTTTTCTCGGCGTGGCCGTCGGTGTGCCGTGGGGTTTTTCCCTGCTGTTTTACTCCTGAGCCGCAGCTCTACGGTGCTGGAGAACGGGCCGTCACCTGCCTGGTTAGACGCCGAGATCTTCACCAGGTAAACGTTTCCCGTCTCCAGCTTCTCCAGAAGAGCCATCGTGTTTGAGCCTGAAATCAGAAACCCAGCGAGAGATGAATTCAACTCTGAGCTGATCCACTTTCATTTTACAATCAGGTCTCATTCAATAATGCATTAGCTAGCATGACCTATGAGCAATATATATATATATATAGCATTGATTAATTGTTGTTAATGCTATAATGCCTTGTAATGTCTATAATGCTACTGCAATAATTAATAATGAATTATTTGGAACTTTGGGAAAAACATCTGAGATGAGGTTGATAATTATATGATATATTATATATAGTGGTCGACCGATAAGTTTCTCTGTTTGGCCGATGCGTTCAAGGCGGGACTTTTATTTTGATGGCGCTGAGAGCCGCAGCGCTCACACTTCCATTAATAAGGAATTAATGTATAGAAAAGTATTATAACGTATGTTTTTATATTATTAGTAACAAAAGCAAACATTATAATACTTTCTCGTTTGCTGTCAGCATTCTGCCAATACACATTTCTATCATTTAAACAAATATTAAATGACTAATGAACATTTAATATCACAAACCATGCACACTTATTATAATCCAAGAAGTTTTAAGATATATGAATATGCTTTTAAGTTTTTCTTGCCTCGTGGGTTTTCATTATCTTAACAAGCAAAGCAATTCAACATTACATTAAATCAAATATTTGGGCAACAGATTATCAAAAATTTTTTATGTTTATTAAACACGGTGTGTCTGTGAAACATTAAGGTACCATTGCAGTAGTTTCGTGTGTGCGTGAACATCGTGGCACGTACAACACAAAGTACCTCACGCAGGACACACTTAGCGTGCTGCGTAAATGCACATAACTCAAATAAATCAAGCAAGCTAGTACGCATAGAGCATGACGTGTTGGTGAAATAACACATTAGGGAATAATACAGAATTTTTTCCAGAAAACGTATTGCACAAAATAAACTCAAGCACTTTCAAGGACCTGTATCTTTGCATGTTTGTTTTCAAAAACTTCCCAGGATTTCAAGGAACCCTGATAAATACACATACATACAGTATATATTTTGAAAACATTTCCATGTATATATTTATATTCATATAATTGATATTAATAAATAATTTATACACGTTTTTCTTAAATATATGCATGGATGTGTGTGTATTTACAGTATATATGCATAATAAATATGCACAGTACACACATATAATTATGTAAACTATTTTTTTATATTCTGAATGCGATTAATCGCGATTAATCGTTTGACAGCACTAAAAATATTATATAACTATAAATTATAAACAGCCTGGATATTTTAGGTAATATATCAATCCTGTCAAGGAGCCTGGCTCACCTTCTCTCTGAAGGACCTGCCACGCTCCAGCGAGCCACGAGATCTGCGAGGCGTACAGGACGGTGTAGTGCGTGACGGACAGGTCCGGCTGATCCGGCTGCTTCCACGACACCAGCGCCGTGTCGTCCTCGATCAGACTCACTCGGACGGACCGCGGCGGAGACGACGGCGCTGCCGGGAGCAAAAACATCAAGGGCTCAGGCTCACTTCAGGTGACGCTCACAGTCTTTCCTCGGCTTTTACAAACTTACAATATATCAACAAATACATCTGCCAGTCTGGACTACGGTTATTATAGTTAAGCAAAACTAAAACCATAAACATATGCTTTACTTGAAATAAAATTTACTTTTGCTAAGGCCACATTTTTTTATTTAATTTATTTTAACTTGATAATTTGTGAGCCTGGAGCACAAAACCAGTCATAAGGGTAAAAAAAATAAAAATCAGATGTATGCATCATCTAAAATCTGAATAAATAATATTTCCATTGATGTATGGTTTGTTATGATCGGACAATATTTGAAAATCTGGAATCTGAGGGTGCAAAAAAATCTAAATATTGAGAAAATCTTCTTTAAAGTTGTTCAAATGAAGTTCTTAGCAATGCATATTAATAATCAAAAATGAAGCTTTAATATATTTATGGTAGGAAATTTACTAAATATCTTCACGGACCCACCGGTGGGTCCACTTGCCAGTACATGTTTTAAACAGTAATATCTTAGTCTGAATCTAAAGCAATCTTGACAAACTGAAAGCATAAAGACTCTAGTTTTAATATTTGGTGACTGATTATTTTTATATTTTACAGAGCAACTGTAATTTATTAAATTTTAAGAAGAGTACTCATTAGACTCATGAAAAATCAGAAAAATCAGCAAAACTCTCCATTCATGTTCATGTCAAGTGTTCAAAAGATAACATTCATTCTGTTTTTTTAGAAAAAAATTCTAAAATATAAAGAAAAAACTTCAATTTTTGGTGCCAGGGTTCTAGTTGCATGTATTTTGTGTTTTTTAGAGGTTGAATTGAAATCAAATACTGCCATACTACCCGTAATACTTCTGAATGTGATGTCTACGTCATAAATATTGAGAAAAGTAAAAACATGTTTCAGATCACTCAAACCATAAATAGAAGTGTAGCCGCCCTTATATGTTATCAATGGGGTTTGATGGTCATTTAGTGGAGAAGCTTGGTACTGCGCCCAAACAAAATTTCACCGAAAGCTCATTTTTTGAGATATTAACCTCAAATTTGGAACACAACTTATTCAGGTTTTGTAAAATATTTGATATTAAATAAAAGTATATTTTATTTTTCATAAACTTAAATTTCCATAACTTTTTTTGTAATATACTTATAACGTTTTTCACATCTACAAAACTCTGCCAAGTGTCTTCTTTAAAGAGAGATCAACCTTAAGTCTCTGCTCCAAAGCATTCAACATGTATAACATTTTAAGTTGGAAATGTCATTTTCAGCCCTATACTCAAAAAGTGGAACTGACAGTTAACAGGTTAATATCTAATAATTTTTGGCATAAAATAAAATGTATAATTTTGACCCATACAGTGTATTGTTGGCTATTGCTACAAATATAGCTGTGCTGCTTATGACTGCTTCTGTGCTCCAGGGACACATTTATACTTAAATAACTAAAACTGTGAATTAATTTGATGTCACTTTGAACAAAATAAATGTTAAACTGAAATAACATATTTTATTTTTTTTTTTATTCTTATTTTTCTGCACTAAAATAACTAAAACAAAAATAAAAATGCTATAAGCATATAAAAAAACACTAAAAAAATGTCAAAACACAGCAAAATGACTAAAACTTGTTATAACTAAAATTATGGAGACAGTCTTTAATTGCTTGGAGCTTTGTTTTTACAAAATATACAATATATCAACAAATAATTTAGTGGAAATACTGGTCTGAACCAAAGTTATAATCATTTACTAAAACTAAAACCATACAAAAAACATTTACTTTAACTGAAATTAAATAGTATATTTTAAAGAAAATATTTCAGCTAGCTTCCAAGAAACCATTTCTTAATTTAAATTAGATTAACCTGATTTAATAAAAACTATATGGACATAGATATATTCAAATTAAATTAAATACAAAAATGTGAAATATTATAACAAAATTGCTAAAACCTTAAAATTATAGTGACAGTGTTTTCTTGAACCGTTTGCTACTTTGTTTTAACAAACACAATATGTAAAGAATTAATTTGGTGGATAAACAATACTAATCTGGACGAAGAATATTATAGTTACTTTACTTGAAATAAAATAAACTTAAATAAAAATGTAATGCTAAACAAAGTTTCATGTAGTTTAACGTGATGTATTAAAATAACCAAACTGACATATCAAATTATATTTATGAAATATAAAAATGTCAAAAACACAAAACAAACTTATTAAGCCTTTAAGTAAAATGTTCAAATGAAAATATATAAATAAAAATGAAATCATACTTTGAATAAAACGTCTAAGAGTATCTCAAAGGGCCGGTACCTTCCAGCAGAGTCCTCTGATAGACGGAGGCGCTCCAGGCACTGGACATCTGATCCACATGAAGACGCACCGAAAACTCATAACGCGTGTTCGGCCGGAGACCCGTAACCGTCACCGCTTGCTCAGAGCTGAAGAAGGAGAAAACATGTATGCAACAAACCTGAATAAATAATATTTCCATTGATGTATGGTTTGTTATGATCGGACAATATTTGAAAATCTGGAATCTGAGGGTGCAAAAAAATATAAATATTGAGAAAATCATCTTTAAAGTTGTTCAAATAAGTTCTTAGCAATGCATATTACTAATCAAAAATTACGTTTTGATATATTTGTGGTAGAAAATGTACAAAATATCCTCATGGAACACGATCTTAATATCCTAATGATTTTGGGCATATAAGAAATAGTTGTATTTTGAAACATACAATGTATTTTTGGCTATTGCTATAAATATATATGACTGGACATTTAGTCATTTAGCAGACGCTTTATCCAAATGAGGACAATAGAGGCAATCAAAACCAACAAAAGAGAAATGATAGGCAAGTGCTAGAACAAGTCTCAGTTAGCCCGAGAGATCAGTGCTGTCAAACAAGGAAGCGCAGACAAAAATAAAAGCGGGGGGTGACAGAAGAGAGAGGGGGGGACGGGGGGGAGGTAAGGAGGAGAGAGGAAGACACACACAGGCAGGGAGACAGGGAAGAAAAAGGGGGGAAGGGGAGACAGGGAAAGGAGGGCAGAGAAGAGCAAGGAGAGGAAGAGAAAGAGAGACAGGGAAAGGGGGCGAAAGAGAGACGAGAGGGGGGGGAAGAGACACACAGAGGAGGGGAAACAAAAACGGGGAGGGGGAGGGGAGGAAGAAGGGGACAGCACGAAGAGAGAGACACACACACAGCCAGAGAGAGAGAGAGAGAGAGACACACCACACACACACACAGAGAGAGAGCACACACACACACACACAGAAGAGAGAGAGAGAGAGAGAGGACACACACACACACACACACAGAGAGAGAGACACACACACACACACCGAGAGAGGAGAGAGAGACACACACACACACACACACACACACACACACACAAGAGAGAGAGAGACACACACACACACAGAGAGAGAGAGATAGAGAGACAACACACACACACACACACACACACACAGATAGAGACACACACACACACGGAGAGAGACACACACACACAGAGACACACACACACACACACACACACACACACAGAGAGAGAGAGACACACACACACACACACACAGAGAGAGATACACACACACACGAGAGAGAGAGAGAACAACACACACCACACACACACAGATACACACAAACACACACACACACAGACAGATAGAGAGATAGAGAGAGAGACACACACACACACACACACACACACAGACAAGATATAGATACACACACACACACAGACACACACAAACACACACACACACAGACATAGAGAGATATACACACACACACAACACACACAACATACATATATATACACACACCACACACACACATAGTAGATATATATATACACACACACACACACCACACATATATACACACCACACACATATATATATATATACACACACACACACACACATATACACACACATATATACACACACACACACACATATATATATATATATATATATTATATATATACACACACACATATATATATATATATATACACACCACACACACACACACACAA
>QVTF01008485.1:7500-24046 GCA_003573665.1 Oxygymnocypris stewartii | reverse complement strand
GATCTGAAGACTGCAGTAGTGATGCTGAAAACACAGCTTTGATCACAGAAATTAATTACAGTTTAATACATATTTACATAGAAAATGTTTAGATTGTAATGATATTTTAATGCATGTTTGATCAAATAAATGCTGCCTCGCTGACTTCTTTCAAAACATTATGAACCTGAATTATCCCACACGTGTGATTGGTAGTGTATGTGTGTGTGCGCGTGTGTGTGTCTGTGTGTGTGTCTGTGTGTTTGAGATGATGAGATGAGCGTCTCCTTTCGTACCGGAGGTCCTGTGAAGCCATGATCGCCCTTCAGACCCCGCGGTCCCGGAGATCCCTGACGAACACGAACACACTTCTTCACTCACCAAGTCATTCAGAACCAATAAAACTGTGAACACTGTGAGCTCAATCTGCTGCTCCTCTTTATTTTTGCCCATTTGTTTGTGTAACTATACAGGTGAAGGTAAACTAATGGATGGAGCCTGAAAACACGCCTCCTCCAGAGACTCAAGAGCACTAGAGGGCGCCACACACACTCTTCGGTCCATATACAGTTATAAATAACCCGGACACTAAACATTCGGCATGTTTCGTCAGGTTTATGTCACCTCTAGGTACAAAACTGTCTCCAAAGCATACACACACACTGTATGAAATACAATTGTATTTATTTTTTGTCATTGAAATACCAGGTTCTGCCGGTTGAAACACACTCACCAGCGGTCCGGGGCGTCCGGTCAGTCCTAACGGTCCCGGCGGGCCTTTTAGAGAGAGCTGAGACACAAACATCAGCACTGAGAGTGATGCTAAAGTGTGTAAAATCCTGATTTAGTGCCCCTCAATTCATCTTCAGGACAGTCAGAGTAGAGTTAGAGTAGAGTCTGACCTTAGTGTGCTGTAAGATGGCTTGAGCTTGAGCTTCTTGAGCCGATATGACGGGACCGTGACGAGCGTCACCGCCAGACTGAAACTAACACACACACGCACAGAGACCGACACACACACACACACACCACACACACACACACACCACACACAGACAGACACAGAAGAGACCGACACACACGAGACCGACACACACAAGAGACCGACACACACAAGAGACCGACACACACACACAGAGAGAAACAGACACACACACATGCACAGACACACACACACACACACATACAGAGAGACATCTTCAGACCTGGTTCATGTAATATATAAATATCAGTTATCGACTGCCATGTGTTCATTGAAATGCCATAAATCAAAATTCTGTAGTGTTCAAAAGTTTGGGGTCATTGAGTTTTCTTCATGTTTCTGACGTCTCTTCTGGTCACCAACGCTGCAATTATTTGCTCAAAAGTGCAGTAAAGCCCTAAAGTGCTCAAGAAACATTTCTGATTATCATCAATGTTGAAAACAGTGATGCATGTTTTTTATCAGGATTCACAGATGAATTGAAAGTTGAAAAGAACAGTATTTATTTGAAATATAAATCTTTTTGTAACATTATAAATGTCTTCACTGTCAGTTTTGAGCAATTTAATGATGATAAAAGCATACAATTCTTTCTGACCCCAAACGTTTGAACGGTCAGCAAACATCAAAACAAGCCTCTCTATAAGTTGGTGTGTATATTGATGGACACACACCGGCAGCATCAGCAGGTTCCCTGGAGGTCCAGGAATCCCATCGGCCCCTGCAAGTCCCTGTCGGCCCTCGGGACCCTAATGAGAGGAGACAGACGAGTGTGTAATATTCATCACGAGCTTGACGATCACAGCGAGTGTGTGTGAGTGTGTGTGTGTCTCACCAGGTCTCCTGCATCTCCGATCGGCCCCGGGGGTCCCATAGGGCCGGGCTCACCCGGTGGCCCCTGCGTGAAACAACAGAAACACACCGTCTCTCTCTGACACACACACATAAACACAGAGTCACAGAGCTGTCATGAGAGGTTACCTCAGCACCAGGCAGGCCCACGGGTCCCATGATCAGCGTCCCCTCTCCGAGCAGCGCCGGCTCGCCCTTCTGACCCTTCTCTGGACCACGATCCTGCGAGAAGACCACAGACGCGTGAGACACCACCGCAGGAGACGCTCGGACAGAGACAGACGGCTGACACACACCTGACCGCTGAAGAACTGCTCCTGTCTCTCCGCCGGACGATACTCGTAATCCTCATACTCCTGATACTCAGTGTACTCCTTAAAATACTCCGTCTCGTTCCCAGCGTCCTCGTACTCCACTATCTGACACACACACACACACACACACACACAATCACAAGCACACAGAAAGACACACACACACACAGACACGCGAGAGACACACACACACACACACATGCAGAGTGACACACACACACAGACACGCGCAGAGAGATACACACGCACACGGCATGCAAACACACGCACACATATACACACATGCAGAGAGACACAGAGAAACACACATACATACAGACACACACAGAGAGACACACACACACAAGCACGCATGCAAAGACATACACACACACAAGCACGCATGCAAAACGGATAACTCAGTTTCAGGTCACGACACGTATTTGTATTTCTTCATGAGTAACACTATTATATTGACCGTGTCAGTGATATTAAGCTGAAGTAATGCTGAAGTATTATTACTCAGACTCACCTCGTACTCGGTGGCGTTGTCTCCCGCAGTCGACACAGACAGGTCACTGTAGAGGTCACTGTAGAGGTCATCATCAAACTCCTCTTCGATTGGCTTCCTCGGCGGCTTCTTGACCTGCAGCAGACACCGGACACCACAGAAACTTATTTTCACTTCGTTTTCCCCATAACGATTTCTTCATTAACGAGTTCCAACCAGCAACGAGGAGAATCACGACATCACAAACTCTGACCCATGCGTATGAACTCTTTCTCCAGGAGTGAGAAAATTAATGAAGCAAACAACGATTTTAAACTCCGCTCTCATGTGGATGTATTTACATTAAATATCCCACTCTCATAATCTAAATAAGCCATGACAAAGTTATTACACAGAAGATAAACACAAACAATGCTCTTTGTAGCGGATGTGCTTGACCACTTTTGACACACTACAGTATGTTTTAACGGTGCACTATAATTCATCTTTAAAACCGCAGATCTCATGCTATGAGAAAATATTCGATGCGCACAGTTTGATATTATGGCGCACATCGCTGGTCAAACGGTCCATTGTCTGGTATGAATAAGTCCAATGATTTTATCTTACTGTACAAGCACAGCTGCACGGTCGTGTCCACGGCATTATGACAATAACACTGTATTTGAAGGATGTAGGATTTGGTTGCATGTACACACACTTATCCTCTGAATGGGATTTCTACACATGCTTTTGTGCCGACGTACATTTTTCGGACTAAATCTATGGAGAGTTTTATAAATGAAGCCCCAGGTCTGCAACACACCACACACGAGTGGCATATTCTTGATATTATAATTAGTATTTTCTGGTGTCTACAAAACAAGGGACAGTTGTTTTGTCCATGACACAGTCAGTCCATGACACAACGCTCTGGTATCGTCTAGAAGACTTGAACGGTCATATACAGTATTTGTGCTTTTGCAGGAGCTTGATAGATATCATTTTAAGGAATAGAGATCTAATGGAGTATGCAAATTATTGTGATGATGATAATACAGTAAACATGTGATTCAAAGTATTTTCAAAGCATCATTACTGCAGTCTTCAGCGTCACATGATCTTCAGAAATCATAATAATATGCTGCTCAAGACACATTTCTGATTATTGTCAGTGTTAAAAACAGTCGTGCTGTGGAATATTTTTGTGGGAACTGTGATGCCGTTCAGTCTTGGATTAAAGATTAAAAACTATAATTTAATATTTTATTATAGGATAAAATGTCAGGACAGCGGCCCAAACGCCCGGTGCTCCACATGGCCAGTCCGCCCGACTGTTGACATTGGCTTCAACAAAAGCATAAATCATCGGCGCTCACAGCAGCTCTGTCTTTGAAGGTTTGTCAGATATCATTAAAAATCAATTCCTATGGAGAACATCTGAAAGAGAGCCGGTGTTTGTGCAGTAAATCACACACACAGCGGCTGAAGGGTGATATAAACACTGGCAGGAGTCCTCAGCAGCATGTTTAACACTGTACTAGTAACTGAGCCGAAGAACAGACATCAGTGTTACTGAGAGACAGACAGGTGCTTTATATTCAGCAGAAACACTGTATGCTCATGAGCCCTCTCGTGGGCGAGGTTACCTCCACGGGGTCCAGTGATAGGCTGTTGTAGGCGAGGGCGGAGTCACAGTCAGGAATGTGGGTGTGGCAGTAATCAGCAGCAGCTCTGGGGTCTGGAGCGATTAACAGCTGCTGGATCTCACCCTGAAACACACACAGACATCAACACACACACACACACCAATATAAATCAACACACACACACATCAACACACATCAACACACCACACACATCAACACACACCAACACACATCAACACACACACATCAACACACACCAACATACACAAACAAACATCAACACACACACACACACACACACCAATATAAATCAACACACGCACACGCATGCGCACACACACCTCATATACACACACCCCTCATACACACACACACCTCATACACACACACACACACACACACGCGCATGCGCGCACACACACCTCATATACACACACCCCTCATACACACACACACACACCTCAGACACACACACATCAACACACACACACGTCATATACACACACACACACGCGCGCATGCGCGCACACACACCTCATATACACACACCCCTCATACACACACACACCTCATACACACACACACACACACACACACACACACATCAGACACACACATACATCAACACACACACACTCATACAAACACACACACACACACTCTCTCACCTCAAACACTTCTTCATCCAGGAGTCTCGTCCCAAACACCGTCACTCCATCCGTGCTGACCTTAGGCCGGGCCTCTGAGAAGGTCAAGTGTCGCCACTTTCTGACAATCCAGGTACAGTGTGACCTTCTGACCTTCCACGCTATAGGCCACTCTGTGCCACCTGCAGGGTCAGAGGTCACAGTGAGTGAGAGCGTAATCAGCGAACACCTGCAGGCTGACTGATGAGCTTCAAAGGGTTAATTCAGCCAGAAATGTGACTCGGGCTCAATATTTCAACTCTTCTGAAGTTGTGTGGTTTGTGAACAGACTCAAATGGATCCAGTCACAATCTTCTGCTCCAATGAGCTCAACAGACTCTGACTCGCAAGAACAAAGCAATTATGGTATATCATTAACAGCTCCAGTCCTTCATTATGAGGAACCGAGTGCCATGGAGGGTCTTTCCTTGGGTTTTTACCCTGATAAAACAAACAATAGAAGCCCAATAGAAACCATCACAGGAATCCCAATCGTCTCCATTAAAATACCATTATAAACCATTAGCTTTTTCCAGTAAGACCATTACAAAATAATTTTCTAATGTGTTTTAGGCATTTTGTCCAATAGGATTTAACATCCCACCAATACAAATCCATCACATACCAGTAGACACCATTATAGTTTCCATTAAAACCAATACAATTCCCATTATAACCATTAAATCATTACATTTTCTATTGGTGGGATGTTAAATCATATTGGAAAAATGCCCAAAACACAATAGAAAAAGACATTTTGTAATGTTTTACTGGAAAAGCTGGTATTTTAAATGGAAACCATTAGACTTTCTGTGATGGTTTCTATAGTTTTTTTTACAGGGAGGACGGTGATGTAGTTTCCTACAGCAAGGGTTTTTACCGTGCGTCCACAGATGCTGAACGTGTCACTCACTTGCCGTCAGCGAGGTTGATCTTCTTGAAGATGGGGTAGAGGTCAGGGGTCGGCTGGCCGGTGTGGTCCTCGTAGAGGAAGACGGGCGAGCGTCCGAGCTCCAGGCCCAGCTGCTGCACTCCCTCGCTGTCATACACCGACAGCAGAAAACACTGAGCGCCGCGCCGCGCTCGAACCGTCACCAGCACCGAGAAGTCCTCCGGGAACACCGCTGCGTCTGAGACACGCCAGACCGTCAAATATCATTACAATCTGTTATATCAATATCTGTTAAACAGACATTCATTTCTCTGATCAAAGCTGTATTTCCAGCATCATTACTCCAGTGTCACGTGATCTCCAGAAATCACTAATTAGGACTGCAAAACGATTCAAAATAAACGTTTGTGTTTACATACTACATGTGTGTGTACGGTGTATATTTATTATGCATATATAAATACACACAAACATGTATATATTAAAAGGAAAAATATGTTTTTATGTATAATATGTGACCCTGGAGCACAAAACCAGTCATAAGGGTCCATTTATAGCAATGCATATTACTAATCAGATATTAAGCTTTGATATATTTATGACAAAATATAGTCATGGAACATGATCTTAATATCCGAATGTTTTTTGGTGTAAAATAAGAAAAGAAAAATCTATAAATTTGACCCATATTATGTATATTT
Organism: Oxygymnocypris stewartii; assembly: GCA_003573665.1. Classification (NCBI taxonomy): domain Eukaryota; kingdom Metazoa; phylum Chordata; class Actinopteri; order Cypriniformes; family Cyprinidae; genus Oxygymnocypris; species Oxygymnocypris stewartii. Next base: position 17,522 of record QVTF01008485.1, on the reverse strand, counting down.
ATATATAATATACAAGTGTTTACATACAAATATATTTTTATATATACATATATGTGTGTATTTATTATACACAGTACACACATGTATTGCTACTAATCGTTTTGCAGTCCTAATTCTAATATGCTGATTTGTTGCTAAATAAATATTTCTGATTATTATCAATGTTGAACACAGTTGTGCTGCACAATATTTTTGTGGAAAACGTGATGCATTTTTTTTTTTTTTCAGGATTCACAGATTATTATAAAGTTCAAAAGAACAGTGTTTACTTTTGTGACATTAGAAATGTCTTCACTGGCACTTTTGATCAATTTAATGCATCCTTGTTGAATAAAAGCATTCATATTATTAATCAATTAAAATGTATTTATTTTCTTTTATCAATGACTCTAAACTGTAAAATGATCCGTATATAAAATCAGCAGAGGGCTATTGGACGTCTCTGTGTACAGTGTGTGTGTGTGTGGGGGGGGGGGCACATACCTGGGAAGAGCTGATTGGTCGGAACACTAACTTGGATTTTCTTCTCAATCTTATAAGCGAGATCCGCCTCCTCTGAGCCCTGCCTACTTGTGCACAGCCCCGCCTCCAAGGACACACCCTCCATGGAATCTGATAGGTCCAGAATCTTCAGCACATCGATGTGATTGGCTGCTGGAGACGACACAGTCAGTCATGTTAATATCTCATGGAGAGACCTCACATCTGTCTGTCTGTCTCAGCTGTTAGAACACACTGACTGTCAGCAGGTGCGTGCGTGCGTGTGTGTGAGAAGGTATCTTCATGCAGGTCTGGACTGGTCATGTGTCTCTCCACATCAGTCCTGCTTGTGTAATACCTGCATCTGGAGCAGCACACACACACACATATTAAAGTTCTCAGCATGACTAGCAGGTCTATAACACACACACACACAAACACACACACTTCTCTCATCTCTAAGCTGAAATTCAAATTCATTTGGAAATACTTTCACAACAAGCTACAGATCAAAGACACAACAGCAGCTGCAGGGGAGTGTGAGTGTGTGTGTGTCTGGGAGCCAGATGTGAATGACGACATGAGGATGAATTAAGAAACAGTCCAGACATTTTATATTTGTGTTGGTATTGTACTACTTTCACATGCGCACGCACCACACACACACACACACACGCACACTCTCTCTCTCTTTCACTTACACACACACACACACACACACACACACACACACTCTCTCTCTTACACACAAAAAACACACACACTCTCTCTCTCTCTCTCTCTCTCTCTCACACACACACACACACTCTCTCTCACACAATCTCTCTCTTTCACTCACACACACACACACACTCTCTCTCACACACACACACACACTCCTCTCTCACACACACTCTCTCACACACACACACACACAAGCGATTTCTTCCATATAAGTGGATCAGAGAAATAGTAAGCATCGAGCATGTGCACTGGAAACTATATGAAGATCCCACCACGACTATGAAGAAAGAAGCAGCTTTACATCTGCAGATGAGTTCAGGATGAACACGAGCACAGAAACTAGAGTTAGTTCATGAGTTTAACTCATGCTGCGCTGAAATGCACCACACTGAGCTTTACATGTGCGGCAGTGACTTATATTATCACTACACTAGAAGTTATGCATTACAGCATTGCATTACTCCCTAACAAAGTACGTTATGTTCCTTTTGAGTTACCTTTGCAGTACTGGGCTGGGCTTGCTTGTTGGTTTCAGCAAAAGCACTGGTTAATAAAATAGGATTAAATGCATGAAGGATTTTGTGTTATTTAAATATTGCATCATATTTTGAGCATGCATTGCACTCATTCAGTCAACACATGGGAAATCAAAGTAACTGGAGTAACTTATTTGAAAACATAACGCAGGTATTTTCTTTTAAATGATAAAGCAATGCATTTTATTTTTAGTTACTTGGAAAAGTAATGTGATTGTGTGACTTGTGTTGCTTGAAATGCATTACCGCCAACACAGATTAAATGTAGTTTAACTGTAGCACAGTTGTTCATTGTGCAGTGCAGAATCCCATGCAAATTACATAATTACATAGATTATAGCACAACTGGGAGTTTCATTTCTGTAAGTGTATTTTCATCTCCGTGTCTTTAATCTACACTGACCTTCAAAAGATCCGAGGTCAAGAGGTCACACGCTCAGGAAGCTGTGAAGGGTTCGGGGTGAAAGGTCAAGACAGGGACTTACGGATCTAGCCCAGATGAGAGCTCAGACCGTCTGGAGTGTTTCTCTATCCCTCACCTCAACTACAAACCTCCACCTCAGCCGAGAAGACGTCCAAACGTGTTAAAACTTGTGCATCAGATCAACAGCTGTCTAAAGAACCACATGCTCAACAATGACAATGTGCATCTGGGTCAGAGATGAAATATCAGCAGTGAGCTGGAGCCAGCTCTATATGCCAAGACAATGTCTTAAAGGGACAGTACACCCAAAAATACAAATTCATTTACTCAGCCAAACCTGCATGAATGTGTTGTTCTGAACGCAAACAAAGATATTATGAAGAACGTGGGAGTATTTTTTTCCTCAACGGTATTGTTTTTTTAACAATATTTTGGTTTAGTAAGAATGAGAACATTCTAGAAGTTTATGCAACATTCCGTAATATTCCATCATAAACAAATATTATCCAGCACACACTTCGGATCACTTTTGCTAACCCTGCTTCTTGTGTAAAATTGCCAACGTGTTTTTTTTTTTCAAATGTGATTTTTGTATTCAGCAATTTACAGATAAAGACGAAAACAAGTGTTATTTATCTCCACATTGAAGTGTATTTTGTAATATCACAAGCATGCACGGCAAAATATGCATTTCTTTCACGAGGATGAGTAAATGAAGACGGAATGATAATTCTGAGAGTGAACTATATATTTAATATCCTACGAACCCATTCAAACCATCAATGAACAATCAGAAATTACGCATAGGCTCAAACTCATATTTAAAGGGACAGTACACCCCAAAAAAACCAAAGGAAGATATTCTGAAGAAAGTTTGTAATCGGGCTGTTTTGGGCACCATTGAGGAAAAATATACTCCCACGTTCTTCAGAATATCTTTGTTTGTGTTCAGAACACAATAGAAAATCCTTCTTGATTTGAGATATTTTGGCTGGAAGCCAGACAAAACGCAGGTGATAATAAATGATGCTCAGACCCAAAACGGTGTTATCGGAGATCTGACGTCGCACCTTTTACAAGCGTATAGAGCAAGCGTGATCATGTCAGAGTTGGCTGTGGTTGTGATTATGACATCATCACTGAATCTGCATGTGTCCAGACACGGTCTCTGTGTTTAAACCCTTCATCTGCGCTCAGAAAGCCAGGTTTAACATCTCCAGACTCAAACACGCAGGTCTCCTCAGCAGAAAGCGTTTATCCGGACAGCTTCCAACGTGTCGGGAATGCTCTCGTCTCTCTCAGTAGATTAATACCCACCTGATGCCCCTGAGATCTGAACCTACCGCGTGTGCTTCTGACGGTCTAAACATCACAGTCCTGCTCTCAGAGAAACAACACGCTCTCACAATACCGTAACTACACTCCATACAGCAAGCTATATCAGAATTTCTGAGAGAGAGAGAGAGTGTGAGAGAGAGAGAGAGAGAGAGAGTGTGTGTGAGAGAGAGAGAGAGAGAGAGAGAGTGTGTGTGTGAGAGAGAGAGTGTGTGTGTGAGAGAGAGAGAGGTGTGTGAGAGAGAGAGTGTGTGAGAGAGAGAGAGAGAGAGGTGTGTGTGAGAGAGAGAGAGTGTGGTGAGAGAGAGAGAGAGTAGTTTGTGTAGAGAGAGAGAGTGTGAGAGAGAGAGGAGTGTGTGAGAGAGAGAGAGTGTGTGAGAGAGAGAGAGAGAGAGGTGTGTGTGAGAGAGAGAGAGTGTGTGTGTGTGAGAGAGAGAGAGAGTGTGTGAGAGAGAGAGGAGAGAGTGTGTGTGTGAGAGGAGAGAGAGCGAGTGTGTGAGAGAGAGAGAGAGAGAGAGAGTGTGTGTGAGAGAGAGAGAGAGTGTGTGTGAGAGAGAGAGAGAGAGTGTGTGAGAGAGAGAGAGAGAGTGTGTGTGAGAGAGAGAGAGTGAATGTGTGAGAAAGAGTGTGTGAGAGAGTATGCGTGAGAGAGAGAGAGAGAGTGTGTGTGTCACAAAGATGAGCCAGACAGAGACAGTGAATGAGAAACAGCTGCTGGAGCGAGATTAGATCCAGAAAACCACCAGATAACAAGAGCCGCTCTCTGCAGAGACCCTACAGGCTTAAAAACCACCGGCCTTCTCTCTGAACAACCGTGTCATATGAATGAAGTATCTTCAACATTCAGTTAGTTGGTTGCATTCAGACTTAGGTCCTCTCAATCGTGTCTTAATAATTATACTAAGTAACACTACTTTGTTTTGCAAGTCATAATTTCTTCGTTTTCGTTCAGAAACTAGTTAGGACAACATGTGAGTTAATTCAGTTGGTCTGACATGGGTTTTAATATAGCTATAAGAAAATTGGGTAACAATTTACTTGTATAATGCATCATAAAGGGTATAATGCATTATAATTATTCAGAATTGGTATTGTAATACGTTATATCTTGTTGTAAATAAACATAAATTAATTGAAAATACATAGTGTTACAATGAATGGATAAGTCTTATAATGCATTAACTGTGGTTACAGTTATTCATAAAGGTACATTACAAGGCATAAGTAAACCATTAAAACTACTTATTATAATGGATTATAATAAAGATTAATTATGTAAAGGCTTCAAGTAAAGTGTTACCGAAAATTGCAATTCGTAATATTTGAGACTATTTGTATATTTGAGAAGTTTTCATAAACTGGAAAATATGTAGTTTCTGCTTCTGTTTTTTTTTTTTTTTTCCATCCATACTATCATTATAGGGGATTTATTGCCAGTCAGCTACTTGTCTGTCTGTCTATATCTATCTAATCTGACTATCAATCTGTATAATCTGACTCTATCCATCCATCTAAATATATATCTATCTATATAATCTGACTCTATCCATCCATCTATATAATCTGACTATCAATCAATCTATAATTCTATCTATCCATAACCTGACTCAATCTATAATCTGACTGTCTACAATCTGAATATGAATCTATCTCTATAACCTGACTATCTATAAATCTATATCTATCAATAATATGACTATAATATGACAATAATATATTATAAAATGTTATGCCTGCTACAGGTCTCAAAATAGTTGGGCCGACGGGGGGGGATGTTTATCGTTGTGTAGCATCTCCTCTTCTTTTCAAAACAGATTGAAGACGTCTGGGCATCGAGGTTATGAGTTTCTAGAGTTTTGGAAATTGGTCCCATTCTTTTCTGATATAGGTTTCCAGCTGCTGAAGAGTTTGTGGTCATCTTTGGTGTATTTGTGGTTTAATGATGCACCAAATGTTTTTTATAGATGAAAGATCTGGACTGCAGGCCAATTTAGCACCGGACTCTTCTACTACGAATCGATGCTGTTGTAATAGCTGCAGTATGTGGTTTTGCATTGTCCTGCTCAAATACACGTCCTCTGGAGGGGAGCATATGTTGCTCTAAAACCATTATATACCTTTCAGCATTCATAGTGCCTTCCAAAACATGCCCATACCATATGCACTTATGCCCCCCCCCCCCATACCATCAGAGATGCTGGCTTTAAACTGAACGCTGATGACACGCTGGAAGCTCTTTAGCCCGGAGGACACGGCATCCGTGACTCCCAACAAGAATGTCTTAATTTGGACTCGTCTGATCATAGAACACTTTTCCACTTTGAAGCAGTCCATTTTAAATGAGCCTTGGCTCCCAGGACACGACGGCGCTTCTGGACCATGTTCACATGTGGATTCCTTTCTGCATGATAGTGCTTTAGTTGGCATCTGCAGATGGCACGGCGGAGTGTGTTTACCGACAGTGGTTTCTGGAAGTATTCCTGAGCCCATTTAATAATGTCAATGACAGAATCATGCCGATGAGTGATGCAGTGTCGTCTGAGGGCCCAAAAGCAATGATCTTCGGCCTTGTCCCTTACGCACAGAGACTTCTCCGGTTTCTCTGAAGCTTTTGATGATGTTATGCGCTGTAGATGATGAGATTAGCAAAGCCTTTGTGATTTGACGTTGAAGAACATTGCTCCACAATCTTTTTATGCACGCTTTCACAGATTGGAGAGCCTCTGCTCATCTTTACTTCTGAGAGACTCTGCTTCTCTAAGACATTGCTTTTATAGCTAATCATGTAACAGACCTGATGTCAATTAACTTAATTGGTTGCTAGATGTTCTCCTAGCTTAATCTTTTCAACAGGTCTGGCTTTTTCAGCCCTTTGTTTCCCCCGTGCCAACTTTTTTGAGACCTGTAACAGGCATCAAATTTGAAATGAGCTCATTTGGTGGATAAAAGTGTAACATTTCTCAGTTTAAACATTTGTAATGTTCTCTATGTTCGATTGTGAACAAAATAATGGCTCGTGTGATTTTAAAGTCTTTTAGTTTTCATTTTATTCAAATTAAAAAAGCAAGGGAAGGTTACTTTGTACGTAGGTTACATATATTACCCTATCTAAAATGTAATATAACCATTTCAACTTTATTAAAGTAATGTAACTGATAACATTTTATTATTTTCTGAATTTAAATTTCTGAATTTCTACATTTTTCTAAACGGTTAATCATTTAAAGCAGGCAGTGTGTTGACATTACAGTAATACTCAACGCGGATTACTGTCAGGCTTTCAAAAGCCTTCATCACTTGAATTAATATTATTAACAAAGAGAAAAAAAAAAAGAAATATGATTTTTAATCAAATTGTTGCATAGCTATGACATGAAAATGGCATCTGACAATGCATTGAAAAATAAACATATGCATAAACCCAAATAGGAAATAAAACAGTTATGGAATAAGCAAGTGTCCGAAACTCCTGAAACATTGCGGTCTCATATTTTAGAGCAGTCACTGCAATTCATGAAAGAAATCAATAAAATCTGCACGTTTTAAACTATTCAGATGTAACACCTTTGTAATTGTTAGAACTTTCATAAGTAACAGATTATATTATTTTGCGTTACATGTAACTAGTTTCTCCGCAACACTGTATCTATCTATAAGTTATGCCAAGTTGATCAGAGTGATTTACAGAATCTCGTGCGATCAGAGCATCGACTAAATATGATAGTTTATTAATTTTCACCTCACTACTATATCTTAACAAGTAAATACTGCGATAAGCCTATCGAGAGATGAACACAGACCGAGCCTCTCACATCACTGGCAGGATCTCTTCTGATTCCAGTGATTAATAATCCGCCCACAGATCGATCTGATCATGATTCTATCACGCGCGGTTCTTCACTAGACACATCTGACCTGAAGCGAAGATGAGGACTGTGATAGCCCCAGCGCGAGCTGAATACATGTACCTGCTCGAGTCGCGTGCAGCAGCAGCAATAACACGATCAGCGGCGCGACTCCGGTGAACCGGCGAGTCTTCATCATCATCATCCTCATCATCAGCTGCTGCACCGGAGCAACCGGCGCTCGCGACGTGTACCTGACGAGCAGAGGAGGAATCCTGCAGACTGCTGGAGTTGATCTGCTCTGCCTCATATGAGTGTCTCTCTCTCTGTCTCTCTCTCTCAGATCTGCTGGTGATACAAACTGACGGATTCTCTAGCAGCGTTAAACACAAGCTACACCTGAACTCAATCACACCTGACGACGCGTTAACACGGTCTCTTTCTGCAAGATTCGTTTCTTAACGCAATATGACTTTGCCTTGTTTTTTAACCTTTAATAAATATTTTGACCAAAAAAAAATCTTCTTCTTTTTTACTTTAAATAAATATTTTGACCAACAATTTTTTTTTTGCTTTTAATAAATATTTTGATCAACAAAAATCTGTTTTTTAAACCTTAAATAAATATTTTGACCAATATTATTTTTTTAACCTTTAATAAATATTTTGATCAACCAAAATCTATATTTTTTAGCCTTTGATAAATATTTTGATCAACCAAAATCTATTTTTAAACCTTTAATAAATATTTTGACCAATAATTTTTTTTTAACCTTTAATAAATATTATGACCAAAACATTTTTTTATTTAGCCTTTAATTTATATTTCAACCAACAAAAATCTATTTTTTTTACATTTAATAAATATTTGACCAACAAATATATTTTATTTTTGCTTTAATAAACATTTTCATCAACAAACAGAAGATTTCACACGACAATAAAACATAAGATTAATTACATTCATAAAATATCTACTATTGTTTATGTAACATACATTAAAATAAACCCAACTCATTTGAACAAATGCTAGCAGACTGTAATTATGAATGAAATTTGCATCTAATAGTTTTCTGCGCATCATTCAATTATAATTTTACAGGGAATTTTGGTGAAAATGTGCTTAATTGTCATGAAAATCAATCATAGTCTTAAAATAGTCTACATTTTCTTTATGCCATTTTTAATTGACTTTTCAGCATGTCTGTCTTATGATTTGTGATCAGAGGGAAACTTTATTTGCTTTTCATAAATCAGAGGTCAAACAATAGCTCATAATTAATAAATGACCCATTTCACAGGCTTTAGTGAAACATACAAACTTTAACTCCATAAAACCGCACCCCAGATCACCAGCCGCCTCACACACAAACACACACACAAACACACACACACACACACACACACACACACACACACACACACACACACACACACACACACACAAACATGCTCGAACAAGATGTTGAGCTCCCCAACTAATAAAATAAAATGTGCTCTGGCAGATTCCAAATTCCTGCTTGAAGTGAGCCTAAGGGTCCACACACACACACACACACACCACACAAACATACACACTCACACACACTCATTCATGTTGGTGATGAATCGCGCTTTTGCAAACCTTTGACTATTTTTCTCCAAGAAATGCCAAAAGTGTGTGATTCTGTGAAGGTGAGGTCAAAGGTCAACCCTTGCAGCTGACCTGACCTTGACCTCTGATGACCCAAATCAAGCCATCCTGCATCAGCAGCAAGATAAAACAGCAAGAGTTATGTTATATTGTGTTGAATAAAATAACAGCATGCCGCAGCAGTGCCTGTGCGTGTGTGTGTGTGAGAGAGTTACTGTGTGTGTGTGTATGTGTGTGTGTATGTGTGTGTGAGAGAGAGTTATGTGTGTGTGTGTGTGTGTGTGTATATGTGTGTGTGAGAGAGAGTTACTGTGTGTGTGTGTGTGTGTGTGTGTGTGTGTGTGTGTGTGTGTGTGAGAGAGAGAGGTTACTGTGTGTGTGTGTGTGTGTGTGTGTTGTGTGTGTGTGTGTGTGTGTGTGTGTGAGAGAGAGAGAGTTACTGTGTGTGTGTGGTGTGTGTGTGTGTGTGTGTGTGTGTGTGTGTCTTTCATTGGATTCCAAGCGTAGTTTCAGACGTCCCTCCCAGTGCCTCTCATAATCACAGTTGACCGAGTTCTGTGTTTGTCTGTAACATCGTCAGGGGTCTTTAAGATAACATTACGATCTTAAAAACTCAGCCATCAAATATAAATATACAAACAAATACATAAACATAAGCTCACATGCCCAGATGCAATTCTTCATGTCATTTCATAACCTGAAAATAAAGTGATGGATTTTTTAAGACAATTATAAACATGAAATACAACCTGGATTCCAGAAATGTTGGCATGTTTTTTTACATTTGAATAAAATTAAAACTAAAAGACTTTCAAATCACATGAGCCAATATTTTATTCACAATAGAACACAGAGAACATAAAAAATGTTTAAACTGAGAAATGTTACACTTTTATCCACTAAATGAGCTAATTTCTATTTTAATGCCTGTTACAGGTCTTACAATAGTCGGCACGGGGGCAACAAAGGCTGAAAAAGAAATGCATTTTGAAAAGATTCAGCTGGGAGAACATCTAGCAGCTAATTAAGTTAATTGACATCAGGTC
>QVTF01008485.1:0-2500 GCA_003573665.1 Oxygymnocypris stewartii | reverse complement strand
TAACTAGTCCTCTCTCTCTGTGTGTGTTCAGTAACTAGTCCTCTCTCTGCGTGTGTTTAATAACTAGTCCTCTCTCTCTCTTTGTTCAGTAACTAGTCCTCTCTCTCTGTGTTCAGTAACTAGTCATCTCTCTGTATGTGTTCAGTAACTAGTCCTCTCTCTCTGCGTGTGTTCAGTAACAAGTCCTCTGTTACTGTGTGTGTTCAGTAATTAGTCATCTCTCTGTGTGTGTTCAGTAACTAGTCCTCTCTCTCCGTGTTTGTTCAGTAACTAGTCCTCTCTCTCTCTTTGTTCAGTAACTAGTCTTCTCTCTCTCTGTGTGTTCAGTAACTAATCATCTCTCTGTGTGTGTTCAGTAACTAGTCATCTCTCTGTGTGTGTTCAGTAACTAGTCCTCTCTCTGCGTGTTTAATAACTAGTCCTCTCTCTCTTTGTTCAGTAACTAGTCCTCTCTCTCTCTGTGTGTTCAGTAACTAGTCATCTCTCTGTGTGGTTCAGTAACTAGTCCTCTCTCTCTGCGTGTGTTCAGTAACAAGTCTCTCTGTGTGTGTGTTCAGTAATTAGTCATCTCTCTGTGTGTGTTCAGTAACTAGTCCTCTCTCTCTGTGTTTGTTCAGTAACTAGTCCTCTCTCTCTCTGTGTGTTCAGTAACTAGTCATCTCTCTGTGTGTGTTCAGTAACTAGTCCTCTCTCTGTGTATGTGTTCAGTAATTAGTCATCTCTCTGTGTGTGTTCAGTAACTAGTCCTCTCTCTCTGTGTGTGTTCAGTAACTAGTCCTCTCTCTATGTGTGTTCAGTAACTAGTCCTCTCTCTCTGAGTGTGTTCAGTAACTAGTCCTCTCTCTCTCTGTGTGTTCAGTAACTAGTCCTCTCTCTCTGTGTGTGTTCAGTAACTAGTCCTCTCTCTCTGTGTGTGTTCAGTAACTAGTCCTCTCTCTCTGAGTGTGTTCAGTAACTAGTCCTCTCTCTCTGTGTGTGTTCAGTAACTAGTCCTCTCTCTCTGCGTGTGTTCAGTAACAAGTCCTCTCTCTGTGTGTGTTCAGTAATTAGTCATCTCTGTGTGTGTTCAGTAACTAGTCCTCTCTCTCCGTGTTTGTTCAGTAACTAGTCCTCTCTCTCTCTTTGTTCAGTAACTAGTCTTCTCTCTCTCTGTGTGTTCAGTAACTAATCATCTCTCTGTGTGTGTTCAGTAACTAGTCATCTCTCTGTGTGTGTTCAGTAACTAGTCCTCTCTCTCTCTGTGTGTTCAGTAACTAGTCCTCTCTCTCTGCGTGTTTAATAACTAGTCCTTCTCTCTCTTTGTTCAGTAACTAGTCCTCTCTCTGTGTGTTCAGTAACTAGTCATCTCTCTGTGTGTGTTCAGTAACTAGTCCTCTCTCTCTGCGTGTGTTCAGTAACAAGTCCTCTCTCTGTGTGTGTGTTCAGTAATTAGTCATCTCTCTGTGTGTGTTCAGTAACTAGTCCTCTCTCTCTGTGTTTGTTCAGTAACTAGTCCTCTCTCTTTTTGTTCAGTAACTAGTCCTCTCTCTCTCTGTGTGTTCAGTAACTAGTCATCTCTCTGTGTGTGTTCAGTAACTAGTCATCTCTCTGTGTTCAGTAACTAGTCATCTCTCTGTGTGTGTCAGTAACTAGTCCTCTCTCTCTTTGTTCAGTAACTAGTCCTCTCTCTCTCTGTGTGTTCAGTAACTAGTCTTCTCTCTCTGTGTGTGTTCAGTAACTAGTCCTCTCTCTGTGTGTGTCCAGTAACTAGTCATCTCTCTCTGTGTGTGTTCAGTAACTAGTCCTCTCTCTATGTGTTCAGTAACTAGTCTTCTCTCTCTGTGTGTGTTCAGTAACTAGTCCTCTCTCTGTGTGTGTTCAGTAACTAGTCCTCTCTCTCTCTGTGTGTTCAGTAACTAGTCTTCTCTCTCTGTGTGTGTTCAGTAACTAGTCCTCTCTCTGGTGTGTCCAGTAACTAGTCCTCTCTCTCTGTGTGTGTTCAGTAACTAGTCCTCTCTCTATGTGTTCAGTAACTAGTCTTCTCTCTCTGTGTGTGTTCAGTAACTAGTCCTCTCTCTCTGTGGTGTGTTCAGTAAGTAGTCATCTCTCTGTGTGTGTTCAGTAACTAGTCCTCTCTCTCTAAGTGTGTGTTCAGTAAGTAGTCATCTCTCTGTGTGTGTTCAGTAACTAGTCCTCTCTCTGTGTGTGTTCAGTAACTAGTCCTTTCTCTCTGTGTGTGTCCAGTAACTAGTCATCTCTCTATGTGTGTGTTCAGTAACTAGTCCTCTCTCTGTGTGTGTTCAGTCATAGGTACAATGCGGGATCTGAAGCGGAAGGATAAGTTGGTTGAAGCAGCGGGAGACGCGTATGGTAAAACTCTGTCTCTGCTCACGCTGGACGTCTGCAGCGATGAATCGGTCAAACAGTGTGTCGACAGCATCAAAGATCGACATATAGACATACTGAGTGAGCAAACACACACACACTCACACTGCACACACACACACACAGACGCACATAC